>APFE031634060.1:187447-261829 GCA_000404065.3 Pinus taeda
ATTCATTCATGACAGTTCACCTACTCCTTATGATAGTTCGGCGTCAGCTGTTCCAGACTCTGCCCCTCTTCCACAGCAACAACAACAAAAACAGTTTGTAAAATGCCAACACTATGACCAAGTTGGCCATTTGAAAGGTCACTGTTTTGATCTTCATCCATGTAAGCACTGTCATAAAACTGGCCATTCTTCAAACGGATGCTTCAGAAACAAACGTCCTGCAAGAACAAAGATTCATCTTGGATGGATCGCTTCTTGGCAATGGGCATCAACAGCCAAGAAGATATTCCAAACACATGTCAGAACTTGTTCCAGAATATTGAACAGTCTTGCGGTTGAGTTTTCTCCATCATCTCACCTTGTATCTGACAGGGGGGGAAATGATGGTCATCTACAAGCTTCAAAGCCACATCAAGCGAGCCTGAGCCACAACCTGCCACACCAGCTTCAGAGTTGTAGCCAGAGAAAAGATGCCTGAACATGCCTTCAGTTAGCGATGTAGGACACTTCCTCTAGCAGAAGACTTCAACTTCTTGCCAGTTTTGGAAGAGTTCCGGAGAACAAAATTGAGAACACTTCCTCTAGAAGAAGACTTACAGCTTCTTGCCAGTTTTGGAAGAGTTCCAGGAATTGCATAAGCATTCCAGAGTTGTTGGTCATCCTTAAACCATCACAGGTTGAGACTTCCCTTTTCAGGTTGAAGTTTTACCTTTTATGTGGGGTGAGGCCTCCCTTTTACGGTTGAAGGTTTCCCTCTTTTAAACAATAGGATCACTTCCTCTAGCAGAAGACTTACAACTTCTTGCCAGTTTTGGAAGAGTTCTGGGAACTGCACTAAGCGTTCCATTGTTGGTCATCCTTAAACCACCGCCCTTTATACCAACATTTCAAAGAGCACATTCAGCCTAGTGTTGCCATGCATTTTTGCACATTTTGTATTACAGCTTTCTTCTTGGACTCATACATAACCCTTCGGATTAAGGGGGGGAATGTTGGACACCTAATCCTAAATGGGTTAGTGTGGAAGCTAAAGAGACTAAGCAGTCCAAGGGAACTTGGGATGTGAATCCCAACGGTCACCACATGTACTATAAATGTGTATCATTTGTGAATAAAAATTGAATTGCATGTTTTATCTTTTACATCTTTCTCGCTCCCCATGTGTGTTTAACAATGGGCAAACTAAAAGAGTAAATCAAGTACTTGAAGACATGTTGCGAATGTATGTGATGGATCAGCAATCACACTGGGAAAAGTACTTACCCTTGGTTGAATTCGCATACAACAACAGTTACCACAGTTCAATTGGAATGCCTCCAATTGAAACTTTATACAGCAGACCTTGCAGAACACCGTTAAGTTGGGACAGGTTAGAAGATCGAGTGATAATAGGACCCGAATTAATCCATGAAATGGAAGCACAGGTAAGACAAATTAGACAACGATTAAAGGAAGCACAGGATAGGCAAAAGAGTTATGCTGATGCTCACAGAACTGATAGGAGGTATGAAGTAGGGGATCAGGTTTTCATCCGCATCAAACCAAATAAAAGTACTATCCGATTCGGAAAAGGGACAAAGTTGTCACCCCGATTTATTGGACCATTTAAAGTCGTGGAAAGAGTTGGACCTGTTGCCTATCGTCTTGCCCTGCCACCTCACCTGCATAGAATTCATAATGTATTTCATGTTTCTATGTTAAGGCATTATATAGCTGATCTATCTCATAACTTTCAATTGAAGGAATTGCAGGTATCTGATGAGGGAGTCGTAACGGTCGAACCGTTACGTATACTGGAACGTAGAGTTCGACAGCTGAGGAACCGCCTGGTGGACCAAGTTAAGGTCCAATGAGACAAGTATAGTCCTGGATCAGCAACTTGGGAAAATACAGAGGACATATGTCAGAGATACCCTAATCTATGTCAATTTTGAAGAACTTTAAACTATGTTTAGTATATATTTACTTCACTGCAATCAGAGACTCAGAAACATTTTGAATGATTATAGATAAACGTGAAATTTTGTGACATAATATATGTTTAACTTCTGCTGGTACGTGGATACCAAAACGATATATGTGGTTCATTTTACTAAATTATAGTTGTCCAAGTAAAGTTAAGACAGTTGAATGATTTTACTTCTGATAGAAATTAAGATATTATAAATCTGATTTATTTATACATGTCAATATGATCAATGGGATAGAAATCAGGAAGTGAATACATTCTAGATGAAAGTCAAAAGACATCCATGGAATATGGCAAAATATGTTGTACTGTAGTATCATAGATGAATTCATAAGTGAATAATACGTGAGTTATTTTGAATATGTTGATGCACATTTTACGAATGCATAGATAAGTGTATGATTGCAGGTAATAGACAGTTACCGAGATGACCACGTGATGACAACCTCAGAACAATTAAAACTCAAAGTGATTCTATGATAGGGTATTAGCCCTAGTCCCACCGTTTATCCTCCGAACCCTGGAGTCATGGGAGGACTGTGCGAATCACGCTCCCCTAGACGTGTGATGATGACTAACGGATGCCTACTGGGAATCAGGTCGGTATAACCGACGCTGTCACCTTAGAGTTTATGAATGGTTAGGTCAGTAAAACTGACGCCATGGCACACTCCAGTAGAGGACGGATAGGATGGGAGCGGAAGAGATTAGGAAGGATAGGATGATTTTAGAATAGCTTGGGAACCTGGATAGGGTAAGATTTATCCATTAAAATCATAAACCTAAAACTCTAAATTTTATAGTCTCTTGATATTAAAATAAAAATTTTAAATCTAAAAAGGGGGTACTAACTACTATCATAAGTAATCAGATAAGAAAAAAAAAAACTCTAACTTCGGGAAGAAGTTTTCTGAAGGGGGAGTGTATGTAACGACCCATCTATTTATACAATAGAATAAAGATTTAATATTAGTATCAATCATTAAATAATATAAAGTTCTAAAACTTTATATTAAATTAAATATAAATAGAACTCTATAATAAATAAATATAAAATCAAACTCTGTATTAAATATAAATATAAAACAAACTTTATAATAAATATAAAGTTAAACTTTATATTAAAAAGTCAAATTACAACCTATATAAAAGGAATGGACATAAACCACACCTTGCTATATAAAAAAAATACATATATATATAAACAATATATCACCGGTTGATAAAGCGTGAGGGATTATAAATATCTGATAGTCTCGAATGCATGCAAGGCGTGTCGGGAGGAGGGAAGGTGGTGGCTGAAGGTAGGAGGGCGGCCACCGCCAAGCCCGCAGTTAAAAACCGGAGAACTGAACCGAGAAGGGGGGGTCGAACGACGGAGTTAAAAACCAGGAGGAGGAATTCAGCAGTGAAGAAGGTCTACCATTGGAAGAGCTTTAATCAGTCTGAGGTTCTGGGCACGAGGGACAGTGAGCTTCTGTGAGAAGCTTACTGGATTGAGCAGCCCGTCTCTGCTCAGTCTGGCTGGGTGGTATTGGTCTCCCGATAATTGGAGCAGAACAGTAGCAACGTCATCAACTTCACCAGATCAGGTAGCAGTTCAGGTAAGTACAAAATCAAAATCTTTATGGTTCCTGTGTTCCAGTTTTGGTTATTACAATAACTCTGTGTGCAACACACCCATGTCCTTCACAAGGTTTTTGCATGAACTTGGAAAGAATCCCAGCTACAAATCAAATATCTGGTATGGTACCAATAACGTAGATGAGACTCCTTGCAACCTATTTTTATTTCCTTGCATCCTCAAATTCATTCCCTTCTATTGAGGTCAACTTCATTTTTTTTTCTTGTTACAGCAATATCTTGCACCTTAGTGCAAAGCCTATCTAAGTTAATAAGACAATGAGTAACATGGAACAGCCACCACTATCACCTTAGTAAACACAAACAATCAATAAATTACACACCTGTAAAAAGATAAATTGCAGCAATAGACCAGACTGAAACAGAGACTTAATTACAACAAATTTTGTGAGGTAAAAGGGCATATAACAGCAACCCTAGACATCAGCCCTAGAAAGTGGCTGCAAATTACATTAAATATGACATATTGAATTACAACATATTCCAAACATGTTGTATTTATATGGAAACATATCAGAAAAATATTGTATTTATATTTATATCATGTTAACAATATGTATCTCACATCTTATCTTACCCTGTGTTCCAGTTACATGAGTTTAACAGGCCCAAACTAACATCAACTATAGTATTACTAAGAAGTAAAAACAGCTGTCTCCCAGTCCCAAACAAACTGCCATTTATCAAAACACGAGATATCCAAATTTGAAGACACAAATGGACTGCCATTTATAAATACACCTTCAGCATGCAAAATAGAGATATATATTATACTTGGTTTGGCAATGTTGTGTTTCTTCAATTATCCAAATTCAATATCTGCACCAAGCTTCACAAGTAATACACATCCAAACAAGGACAACTTGAATACATATTCCTGGAGTTTTCAATATAGTCTACGAAGGACTCTTACACATAAAAACCAGCATACCAAAATGTCAGGCAGGTGACTGAAGTGCATTCCGTACCTAGCCTACAGTAGCACTATGCACATCACCAATCTTATAAACAATCATAAGAAATGTACAATGCAAAGAGTAAAATGCTAACAACTAAGGTCTTTATTTATTGTTAATTCATCTCACACAATGTGTGAATTTCACAACTTTTTTCCTTATATCTTCTTAATTGAGATTCTACTTGTATTTTTCTTCAGACAATTTAGTGTCGTGAACACCCAGTAAACATAACCTCCACAGATGATACAACTGAACCAGTCCCTGAATGTGCTCCTCTAAACTCTGCTAAATACACACAACTTTTACAGTCCAGTGGCATTCACAACCACAACCATTCGATAAAGACATTCAGATTTTGGGATATGCCTTTCATGTTGCCAGAATAAAGACAATGTGTTTATCTAATTAAGTCAGTTGTGATGTGTTCATCTCAAATCAGAATGAAGAAGCAACGTCAGCATAGCAGCAAGCAAAACATTCAAGCACCAATGTCAGGAACTTTATTTAAAAAGAGTATAAATTGACAAATGTGGAGGTTGGAATAGTGACTATTGAGTAGTACATAGTAACAAAAATTATGCCCATAATCATAGTCACTTCCAGCTGAAAGAATCATTTGAATCAGTTGGAAAACAGCTTCTTATATATGCAATCTTCTTCTATAGGACCTTTACTTGTGTGCATATTCACTTCAAACAATTACTTTGGCTTCAGACAAAAATATAAACATAACTTCATTTCAAAAAAAAAGCACTTAACAAACAATTTATCTACCAAAAAGAGTATACAACACAATTTCTTCTCTGGAAGGGATAAAACAATGACCCTAAAGACATGAGAAAGATTATTGCATGAAAGAGACTCACTCTTCTGTTAACAAGAAATGTTCCTTTGACTGCATAGCCATTATAGAAAAGACGACACTGAATGAGCAAAGGGCAAGCCTGCACAAATATTCAACCATTCATTAGATAGTCGATCCAGTTGAAATTTTGGAAAATATCATCTATATAGATAACCTCAATGTACACAATGCTAGGTTTGGAGTCATCAGGCAGGTGCAAAGAATGTTGAATACCAAGAACATACCAAGAGAAATAAACAAAAGTAAGTATGCATGTCATCTGCCAAGTCTCTTACTAGTTCATGGTCACTTAACGTGAATGTTCTCTCACTCCATAAGTGTGCATGGCTAATCTCTCTCCCTGCCTTATCCTAGTTCATCACCAGTTTAACTCTATCATATAAGCCTGTCTCTCTCCACTCCCTCCTTAACTCCACTTCTATTGTTAGTCACACTCAAGCAAACCCCCACATCCTAAAGTGTGCGGCATCTTGTGTATTTCATTGCTACTTAACCAAGAGAGACTCCTTATTTGACTAGTGCGCATTAACACTTCTCCTCTAGCTTCGCTCCTCTTGATCTACACTATGGACACCTTGTTGTTGGAAAATGTAACTATGTTCGGTCTTCATTAATGTACGTGAGTCATCCTGTAATGTACTTGTCAAAAGAATAAAGAAAAGAATTTTTATTATTATTATTGTGACTTATTAAAGCACAGGTTTCATGCTTGGGTCACCATGTTTTAGGTCAAAGTCCCCATTGAGGACTTCTTGGATTTATTCTGAGTCAATAGAGTCATTGTACTTTTAAAGAGACCCTTCTTGAGCTTTTGAATCATGTAAACAGGTTAAGTATTGTGTCAAATATGAATTATGCAACCTCCACACCATGTTGGCCTAGAAGAAGATCAAGTCAGCCTAAGGACCTATTCGAACTCCCATGGAGCCTATCAATACAAGCTCATCGAATTCATTTGGAGTATCATTCTCACACACAAGTTCAATTACTATTGTAGCTGGGAAAAAGTGTGAAATTCTGTTGTAGCTAGGAAGAAGTACGAAGTTCTCTTGTAGCTGGGAAAAGGTGCAAAGTCTGTTGCCAGGAAGCCAAAGAGAATGTGAGTTTGGGGAGGTCTAAGGAGAAAAGGAAAATCAAAATTTTGGTGGTTCTCTTTCTCTATTTTCGTGCTCTTGATTGGGAGATCAAAGTCTTCTAAGATTGTAAGTTGTCGAAAGCTGTCAGTTGCCGAAAGTCGCTGCCTAGTCGAAGTTGTTGGAAAGGGGTCGAAATTCTGGGAGGCTGACTTGGTTTGGAGGAAAGGTCTTGTCTTGGTCTAGGGTGAAGAATCTCAAAGAATACTATTGAAAGGAAGAATTTCTTGATCGGGTTTTCCCCTCCAGGGGGGTTTGGTCCTGGCACTGTGCCTACATCTGGTGTCTATTGTTTTATGTGTTGTTGCTTTGGTAATTGCTTAATGAACTAAAAGAAAGAAGATATAAAGAATCATAATAACAAGAACTATCACAAGTAATTATCAAGAATAAGAGAATCTTTATGCCTTTTGTATTTTCTAACACTTGTCTCATGACAACATAAAAATTATATATTGAAACTCAAGCACTTAGCTACTTCACTATACTCTTTCTCTGGAATAACAAGGTTAACATTCACTTCGACTAGAACATACACTCACTTGATAGGAGCTTGATGACGAGCTCATTAAAGATGCACATGAGCATTTGCATGCCTAGTTCGACCTCTCTCACCCTCTAATGTGCATAGAAGGAGGAAATCATTACAAGGAGGGGTTTGCTATGGTCAAAGGGTTGAATCTTCTTATGCAACAACATACTCTCTCTCCTTTTCTCTCCTTCTCTCTTCTAGCTTCTAGATTCTTGTGCATGAAACATCATTGTACTACTTATGTATCTGTCTCTCTAGAAGAATCAATTTATTGGTATATGCAGAATAAAGCTTTGTCATGCTTTTATCGGGGTTTCAAAACTTGTTGCTGTTTTGTTGCTTTTTTGTGCAATGTTTTAGAAGTTGTTAGGATTTTATCTTGGTAACCAATATGCTGCCTAAAGCATTTTCTTCTTAGTTTTCTTTGACCAAATAAAGCTAGCGTTGAGGGAAAATCCACCATTGTTTATAAGGCGTTATTTTAAAACCCCTTTGGCAGATTGGCCACATGCCAAAGAAGCTTTTTACGCGTTATTTGTGTTTTTTTGCAAATCACAAGAAACGCATTGCATGCAAGTCTATAGACACCCCCCGAAATATGAAATCACCAACCAATGAAGCTACTTAGACCATAGCTTGATCTATCATTTTAACTAGTCTACAAAACTCCCCATGTTTGTCTCAAACTCACAAGGCAAACTCCACTCAACATAGAAATGAAACAAACTACCTTTCTAGCAATTCAAACTCCCTATTGGCAAGTTTCTCTCACCAACAATAAGTCTACTTTGCGATTACTCATAGGGAAAACTCTAATGCACAAGTAGCTGCATAGTTTTTACTGGTCGACAACTTGACACATGAGCATGATGAAAAACTCAATGGAAACATTTATATAAACCAAACAAAAAGAAACTCCCCCATTTATCTTTGTGTATTAACCGAGTTTTCAAAAAATTTGACAAGTTTGAATCAAACACTTACTCTCTGGCCTAAGCAAGAGTTTTTCCAAGCCAAATTTTGTAATATTAAATTTTAACAGACTCTAGCCTCGACTCACATAATCACATAAAACAATATCTCAAGTTTGGAAACAACTTCTTCATCAACAAAACTATATATATCCTTGTGCTTGTAGGTCCTTTATAGTGGAGATTGACTCTACTAAGGGGAAGGAAAGCATCCTTTATTGCAAACATTGGTTTATGGGACATGCAAGTGTCTAAATGAACCTTGGTCTCCTTTCTTCAAACCCTCCTCAAACATGTTAGCTTCATCTCCAATGTGGGTCTAACTTCCTAATTTTCCTTCGTATTTTTGTAGACCTATCTCACTACCCTCCATTGGAAATACTAAAAGGAAGTCTTGTTTCTACTCCTCTAAAATACATATCAAACAATGGTGGGGGACAATTGGAAACAAAAGTTGGACTTGTTGCCTCAAAATCTAGCAGTTCTTGTGAGGGTAGCTCACAAGACAAGAGCTAGACCAACGACAATAATATGAGGTGTGGCCCACCGTTACCACAGCCACTATGTCCTACTCTTTTGTCAACTTTCACCACTAGGGAAGCTACCCTATATTAGGTCACCTAAATGATCTATCAAGTACAAGGGATAATGCGACAAGATAGGCTTAAGGAGGGCATCTCTACTTAAGAACAAGGCTTAGCTAGGACAAAAAGGCAATTCACATGCAACAAAAAAGGCCTAGTTAGGGTGTAATATGACCTAAGGCTTGACAATTAGCAAGGTAAATCATAGTTTTAAAACTCTGACTCGGCCGAGGATCGACTCCGACTCCGACTCCGAAATGGTAATGACTCAGCCGGCTCGATTTCAATGACTCGGTCGTTGTAAAAAATACATTAAATATTTATTTTTTTTATA
Organism: Pinus taeda; assembly: GCA_000404065.3. Classification (NCBI taxonomy): domain Eukaryota; kingdom Viridiplantae; phylum Streptophyta; class Pinopsida; order Pinales; family Pinaceae; genus Pinus; species Pinus taeda. The sequence continues at coordinate 196,439 of APFE031634060.1, forward strand.
AAAAAAAAACATAATTTTAAAGATTTTAAACATAGTTTTCAAGATTTTCATTCATGTTTCCAAACACACAGCATTATAATATAGATAGAAGACAACATATGATCAAAGTAGGCTCATGAACCAATCCATTATATCAAAATGGTACCCAATGGCAATACATAGTCAATTGTCATACATGATCAAAGACTCAAAACAAAAAACACATAACCAAGGAGGTTAGAAATGGCCTCTACAACAAAAGTAAACTGTGACCAAACTCCAGTACTAGTACTACATCTACTGGCTAGTAGCTACTGCCAGAGGAACCAAGATCATGTCAATCAATCTCTAGATCATCATCAGAGTCAGACAGGGGGCCCCATGGCTCCTCATCATCATCATCATCTCCAACTGCAGCTGTAGAAGTGGTACCACTAGCAGGCTGTGCAACTGCAGCAGATGAAAGCTGAGATAGAGTAGATATGCGGCTACGCTTCTGTCGTGGCTGAGCAAAGGAAGCACCTACAACTAGAGCCCTTGCTGGCTGTGAGACTAAGGCTGGTGGATTGGGATTTGCATTCAACTGAACAGCATGTTCAAGTTCAACTATTGTCTCGATATCTAAATCTAAATCAAGATCCTCATCAGGATCAAACTTTGTTGGACGACTCTCCACTACCCAATCTGATGTTGGATCAATGTCTTCCAACACAATGGGATCTGAATCAGGTCTTTTGTTCAGCAAATGGTTTCTTCTGAACCGGAGGTTGTATTGGACATAAGCTAGATCATTTAACCGTTTTTTATCCAAACGGTTTCTCTTCTTTGTGTTACTTGGGAGCAGGAGCGAAAACGGGAGCGGGAGCGACATTTTCAGAAGCTCCTGGTTTGGGAGCGAATCCTAGAGGAGTTCGACAACCAATGTCACTAACATCAAGGTACATAGAGGGATTGGTGCTCTTGATTAAACACGAGTTCCATACCCTAATACATGACAAAATTCAATGGAAACATTGCAATTCTCCAATCCTGAAATCCCGAAAAACTGATAAGTCTGCTGGATTTTGAATGAAATCTAAAATTCTACTTTCTCCATATGAAATCCAATGAGGCCGAAACCACTCTCAAACATCCTGAGTCATTTCATGGTAATGTTAAAAATTTAAGTAAAAGGATGAAAATGAAGATTAAAGAGAATGTCACTTTTACTTTAAGATTTTAACATTACATGAAATTTGAATAGCATATCAATAGTAGAGAGCATTTGAGTGTGTTAAATAGGGTTTGGGAGGGGGAAATGGACCCCAAATAACATTTAGCTAATTCATAAAACACCTTGAAGTCCAAACCAATCAGCAAACCCCTTAAAATTTCATTAAAATAATGTTAAATTGTTGTTTTAGTGGGTTACAAGCCGTTGTTTGTGACTCGGCCGAGTCAATACGGGAAACGGCAGAGTCATGGCTGACTCGGCCAACCGAGCCATTTTTTGGAGCCATTTTTTGTACCGAGTCACTCTGGAGGGCAATGGAACGGACCAACTCGGCTGTTTCCGTTTCGAAATGGTCGTTTTTTAAAACTATGATTAGAATATAGTCTAGGTTATTGGTTCTCAATGAGAAGATTATAAGAGGAGGCTTGATGGGCATTTGGAACACACATCGAAGAGAGATCAAGAGATCGAATTTCTGAGAGAGGGCAGCGCAGCAGTTGCTAGAGAATCAATTGAGAAGATTTCTTGCAGTGATGGGCAGCGAGAGTTTCTGAGGGAAGTTTTCCTGAACCGGAGAGTACAAGGCAGAAAGGGCAGAAAGACGTCCAGAGAGGCTGACGCAGGGCCATGCAGAGCTACGTTGTGGCAGTCTAGAGCTTTAGATGGAGATCGAAATTCTGCTTAGGAACGGTGAGGATCTAGTGCCGAAGCCAGGGTGTGAGACCAGGATGCCTAAGAGCTGAAGTTTCCAACCAACAGAGGATCAGAAGGAGGTGTAGTGCAATCCCAACTACAATGACGCAATGACTGCGTAGGCTTGATGCAGTACTGCGCAAAGGCAGCGCAGAGGCTCACCTCCAACGCAGATCAGTGTTGGTTCTTCTTGTGACAAGGTGAGATCATCTCACTAATTTTTTCTAGTTTCTCTCTGTATCTGATAGCCAGTTGGGCATCCAACGAATTGTAGTCAGAAAACTATTGCTTAATAATACAAACCCTCAGTTGTTGCACCGATTTTCCCACATTGGGTTTTTCAGGGGACATTTGTCCAAATTTAATGGTGTAATGTGTTGTGTATTTCTTTCTTGCTCAATTTCTTGTTTCCGCATTAAATTTAATTGGTGAAGGTTGCAGTGTATTAGTTTCGGTATTTGTTGTAGGATGCAGTAAATAATTTGTTCAGTAATTAACAAATAGAAGGAACTTTATCAGTTGTTGCAATAGAAATGTGGGCTTCCAAATTTTCACTTTCCAAACCTAGTTGCAGGCCCTATGGACCTCAACCTACCTTCCTAGCACCTATCGTGGGTGCTTTTTGCCTTTGTAGGCCTAGCCGTAAGGCCCAAGCCCCTCGCACTCCCTCCGTCTGCCTTGTCGTGGCCTCTCCCCCTTGCGACAACCCTTGCGGGCTCTCCTTACCTCAACACAGGCCCTAATTGGCCTCTACTCCCCTAGCTATAGGGCTACTAGGCCTTAGCAGCCCTAACATAGGCCCATCAAGCCTTGCGTCCTCCCTTCCAGCCCTTCTCCACCTCAGTGCCCTTTTTCGGCCCTCATTTGCCCTCATTTCATCTCTGTGGTAAGCATTTGATTTCTAGACTGAATATTGGTGTGTTTTGAAGAGGTATTTGGCAAATATTTGGTGTTTGCGGGTGTTCCAGTCATTGGAAAAATTTCAGCAAGGTTAGCAATCTTTCTTCTATGCCTAGGGCCATTGGTTTGCCTCTCAAACCCTTACTCGTTTCTCTGTTTACCTACAGCAGTCCTATCATCTCCTAACAATGATAAAATACTTGTGAAAATGCTCTAAAAATCACTCATAATTTACTTGACACACTAAGGAATTAAGTGCATAAGTTGGGTAAACTTGGTTTGGGTAAAATTCACACATTTCATCTTTGCATCATAGGTCTGATATAACAGTGGTAATTGCATCATAAGAAGGTTAATCAACTCATAATTTCATATTGGTAAGATTGGTCTGACATTTGGGTTCTCATTGCTCATATTTAGCTAGTATATGCTTCTCATTTTTGCACTTGAAAGGGCTCTAAATTAAAAGTTACATATTGCTGTCATAGATCTATCTTAACATTGGAATACAAGTTACATAAGTGCTTTCATTGCTTTACAATCTAATTGTTACTTGTTTAATGGTTTTGTGTGCCATTGTGAAGAAGGTAATTAGCGTTGGTAACATTAGATCTCTAAGTAAAGTTGCCATTGGTTCTTATTTGTTCAAGTGCACTAACACATTTGTTGTGGTGAAGTTGACTAAAGTTTTCATAAGATCACATCTAATTCACTCACTAAAGCACTCTAATCTCAAGTTGCATTGTGTTGAATGGTTTAAGTTATCTTGATCTAATTGTCTCTATTAATTGGCACTGAAGTAACTTGTTCTCTTACGTGTTTAAAATCATTGGGATTGAGGAAATTAGCATTATTGTGTTGGGCTTCTAAGTGAATCATTGGATAATTGTTCTTGTTCTCCTTTGCCGTTATTGGTTTATGGATATTGTAAATCCTTGGCTTATTGGCACATCTTGAGAAGCTCTTAATCAAGAATCGAATGTCATTGAATGTCTCTTAAACGACTTGGAAATTTTTCTTGAATCTAATTGCATGAGATCTTTAGCAATCTTATTGTGGAACTATCATTAAGATTATCTCAAATAATTGTCATTGGCATCTTACATTGAAAATCATTGGCTAATTGTTAAAGTGGATAAGTGCTCAAGTTTCCTTGCTATCATTGTTATCATTTATGGTTAATATCTTGTAGAGGATAATTTTGTCTTGAGCACTTGGGTCATTGTTTTGAGAGCATCTCTTGTTCATTTTGGCACTTGCCTTGTGGTTGAGATTACCTGTTCTAAACATTGTTAAGTACTTAATATCCTAACTTAAAGAAAATCATAATTAAGTACTTAAGGAAACATTTAAGTAATCTCACATCAAGATCACTCGTAATCTTGCATAAAGCATCCTAAGTGCTAGTTGGATTAATTAAATTATCTCCAAGCATAAGCTTGGTTGATAGACAATAGGATGACCTTTCTCAATTTAGCTTGACGGATTTCGCACCTCTTTAGTGGTTAACACAATGACCTTGTAGTTGTCAGAGCCACAGTCTCTGTAGCGCCAGAGGCTTCGGGTGGTTGGAACACAGGGGAAGGTATCATTAATCAAGCCTTTGCTTGCTTCCCATTGGCTTCTATCCCACAACCTACTCTAGAGACTAGTTCCAAAATAGTTAAGAGGAAGAATACATTTAGAATAGGCATCTAACTTAAAATCAACCAAGATTTTGCATTTCACCTGGCTTGTAGGATTTGCACTTCATCTAGGATAGTCAAGCATCCAAGCAGTGATTGTTCATCCGACTACTTGACATCTAATTGGTAATAAGCAAGAAGTTGACTCCATAAAGCACTGGTCTAACATTTAAATCTAATCTGATCTTTTAATTCTTGCTAAAATTAACCAAGTAGCTAGGCCATTCAATTGTGTCTCCCGGACCTGTTGGTTGCCAGCAAGTCTTTCATCCTTACATTTCAACCCCCCATAGCCTATTGTTGGGAGACAGCTAGAACGGAGAGGTCGGGGATTAGAGTGACAGCGCTCGACCTGAGTGGTTGCAGCATTGTGCATGTACAATCTGAGCGACAATACGCGCCATCATTGACTGGCCCACACCCGGAAACATTACGGAGTTGAGGGAGTTCTTGGGCATATGCACGTACTACATGTGGTTTGTGAGGGAATTCTCCCAGTTGATCGCACCACTTACAGACCTCACAAAGAAAAGGGTTTTTAGTTGGTCAGACACGACAAAGGAGGCCTTTAAGCGCCTCATGGTGGTCATGACCACTTGCACAATTTTGGTGTTGCTAGATTTTTCCAAGCCCTTTGTGTTGAAGTGTGATGCATCAAGGGAGGACATTGGAGCTGTGTTGACACAGGGTGGCCATCCTATTGCTTTCGAGAGTCGGAAGCTATAGCCGCATAAGAGGCTATATTCCATATGTGACAAGGAGATGTTGGCCATCATGCATGTGTTGGCCAAGTTCAGATGGTATTTGGTGGGTAACAGGTTCAAGGTGAAGACTGACCACAATAGTGTTCAATTCTTCCTGGAGCAGAAGCAGTTGGAGGAGAGGCAACAGAAATGGGTCAGCAACATTTAGGCATATAATTTTGACATAGAGTATGTCAAGGGTCGGCAGCCGTGGCGGCAGATGCATTGTCTAGGAGGCCTGGAGCGCTCTCACTCATGAGCATCACCTCGATTAGAAAGCACAACTATTGGTTGAGTACTCTAAGGATAAGCATGCATGCAAGATCCTTGATGGCTTGGTAGATGATGAGCGGTACAAGGTGATGCATGAAGTGATTTATTACAAGGACAGGATCTACATAGTGCCTGCCTCCCAGCTAAAGGAGAAGATTTTACAGGCAGCTCACAACTCACCTTTGGCTAGACATCAATGGTTCCTAAAGACTTACCAGGCTGTCAGGGAACGCTTCACATGGAAGGGCCTCAAGGAGGACATACTAAGGCACGTCCGGGAGTGTGATATGTGCTAGAGAACCAAGGTGGAGCAGATGCAATCAACAGGACTATTGCAGCCTCTCCCTATTCCTGAGAGGATGGGAGAGCTTCTCGATGGACTTCATCACCAAGTTGCCAACAATGCAGGGTCGAGACTATATTTATGTGGTGGTAGACCGGCTAACTAAATATGCCCACTTCTTTGCTATTCCAACTCGGCCTCTCCCTATTCCTCAGAAGATGGGAGAGCTTCTCGATGGACTTCATCACCAAGTTGCCAACAATGCAGGGTCGAGACTATATTTATGTGGTGGTAGACCGGCTAACTAAATATGCCCACTTCTTCGCTATTCTGACTCGGTATTCAACCTCACAAGTAGCTGAGCTATTTTTTAGGGACGTGTTTAGGCACAATAGTCTCCCCAAGACCGTTGTGAATGATCAAGACAACAGGTTTATGGGGGACTTCTGGCAAGAGTTGTTTAGGCTTATGGGGATGGAGATCACTCCTAGCATGAGCTACCACCCCCAAACAAACAGTCACACAAAGATAGTAAATAAATGGCTACAGGGCTACCTGTGTGACTATGTGACCGAGCAGCAAAGGGCGTGGGTGAAGTGGTTGCATCTGGGTGAGTATTGCTACAACACCACCCACCACATGTCCATAGGTATGACTCATTTTTGTGCTTTGTACGGTTATGATGCACTAATGTTTGTTGACGTTGTTTTTGGAGACAGTAAGACCCCAGGGGCCAAGGACTCGATACAAGAGAGTTAGGATATCCTTGGAGCCCTCAAGGATAACATGTAGGCAGCACAAAACCAACAAAAGATTTATACAAATAGGGGTCGAGACTCAAGTGGAGAATATGTCCCAGCCATCTTTTGCATTTTAGGATTTTATTTTTTTTTTATTTCTTGTTTGTGGCCATGGTTTGCTTTTAACTTTTTTTTAGCTAAATCAACCTCCAGGGCAATGTTTCCAGGCCCGACCCAAATATGTGAACAAGGGAAGAGGGTGTGCCAACACCTGTGGACCCAATGGCCATGTAGACCCAAAAAAAGAAAATGGTGAAATAGGGCTTGTAGTGTGCAGAGGGGAGTGAAAAATATGTGATGAGAAAATGGAACCATGCTACCAAAATCTAGGTTTCCCAAGTAGTGCCCTTCTTAAAGCAATAGGCCAATAAGAGAGATCCCACGGGACTAAGATTGAAGATTAATCCCCCATTTAAGGTGAGGGAACAAAACCACGGTCAATGCCCTTCCTTCTTCCAAGTCACGGAATAATGCATGCCCAAAATGCCCAAATGAAAAACAAGCCTAAGCACCCAATTACAATGAAGAACATACCTTTTGGGTCAGATTGCCCACCCTCTAACATATGCTCTTGACAAATGTGTTGGCATTGTTGGTGCAATTGCTGGTTGTAGTGATTGATGGTTGGCATTGATGTCAACCTAGGCATATTTCACAAATACATGTGGTGCAGCCTTGCAGGTACATTGATGATGTTGTTGGTTGTGTTGCAGTGATGATTGGATTTGGTATGTATGTGGAGCAGGTTGGCACGTGTTATTACCATGGTACATGTATTCTTGGTATTGGCATTACCTTGTTATTGCTTGTGTGTTATTACCATGGTACATGTATTCTTGGTATTGGCATTACCTTGTTATTGCTTGTGTGTGTGGGCCAAGTCGATACTTGGTATTGGTTTGACAGGTATTAACATTACCATGGTATTGACCTGGACATTACCATGGTATAGGGGTGCATGGTATTAGCATAACCATTTTATTGACCTATGGTATTGACTTGCCATTTACAATGGTATGAGTGTCCTTGGTATCAGCTTAACTATAGTATTTGCCCATGGTACTGATTGGAGATTATTGAGGATATTTTGATATATACTTTTGTGAGAATATATTATTATTGATTTTGATGGATCATGTGTGAGAGCAAGTGTGCGCTACAACATTTCGTTTTGCATATTGTTTACATGTAGTATTGTTGGGTGGTGTGATTATCAGACTTTATTTTTCATATCAGATCAGAGAGTAGCTGTTGGGTTGCTCATGTTGGGCGAGTTTGAGAGCCAAGTGTGAAATATTCTGAAACGTGGCTAACATGGAGGTGTTGGGAGCGTTGAGGCTCATGGTAGACAGTGTGTAGAAAAGGTGGGTGCCTTCTAGCAAACAAATCAGTATGGGACGCAGTTTCTCCAGAGTCCAATAGAATTGGGAAAGGCTCGTTGGTTGTAGCGGCTTCCAGCGAATGGGTGTTCGTAGAGTCATGTGAGAAGAGTCCTTTTGTCCGATGTTGCTAGCAGACTGTCTTAGTGGTCGAGTCTTCCATCCATTGGGTGGTAGCTCCTCCATGTAAACAAATTTGTTCAGCATAATAGAAAAATTCAACAACAAGTGGTTTTTTGCCCTGGAGAGGGTTTTCCACCAGAAATCTCGGTGTTTCTATGTATGCATGTTATTTATGTTGCTATTTTTGGTTATGCATATTGATACTCTTATGGTTGACATTTAGTTTTAATATGCTGCTTATGATTCACAATGTGTATAGATTTGTTTACGTGATGTGCCGCTTATAAGTGAATAAATGAGGGTTTGAGGAGAAAAAAAAATAATATAAGCCACAATATTGATTCACCCCCCCTCCCCCCGGCGGACCCTCGCAATATTGTTTCACATTTCAACAAAATGAGTGAGAAAGCATACAACTGATGCAAGGGACAGACATAAAGTGACACATCACATCAGCTACAAGGTGGCTATCAAGGGTTGTTGGCTAACAATTGGAAGAAGATGAATAGAAGAAATTCTCTCCTAGGGGTACCCACTTTAGGTTGGTAATAGGTACTAAGGTAGTGTTGGTACTCAAGGATGAAAAACGAGTCCTCACACACCATACAAGTCTTCCTAGTACCACTTTTTTATTTGTTACATAATAATTAATTAAAAATATCCATTCTGCAGGAACTTTTTTTTATTAAAAAATCCTACAAAAACCTTATGCATTTCTGCAAGACTCAAGATAATGCCTAACATGGTAATATAAATTGCCCTAGACTTCGAAAACACACTCAAGGCCCAATTATTAAGACGCACTCCAACTTTGGAGGTTTTGAGTAAAAAACCTCAATTAATTATTTATCGCTTAATTAAGTAAAAATAACACTATGAAGCAACTTCCTTAGTAACCAGGTTCCAAGGTTATAAGTATTTTACATAAATTCATCATGCCAGTGACATTTACAAGGGGTATAGAATTTGCATATAGAAAGAAGAAAGAAGAGAGAGAGAAAGGGAAGACTGCCCCGATGGAATTATGGACGAAAATTGCCCTAGACTTAGAAAACACACTCAAGGCCCAATTATTGAGACGCACTCCAACTTTGGAGGTTTTGAGTAAAAAAATTCAATTAATTATTTATCGCTTAATTAAGTAAAAAAAAACACTATGGAGCAACTTCCTTAGTAACCAGGTTCCAAGGTCATAAGTATTTTACATAAATTCATCATGCCAGTGACATTTATTACAATTACCCCAAGGGGTACAGAATTTGCATATAGAAAGAAGAAAGAAGAGAGAGAGCAAGGGCAAGATTGCCCTGCTGGAGTTCTGGATGAAAATTTTTGACAGGTGCCTTGTCCAACTTTTGTCTTCTTCATTTATTTGCTAGGTACATCTAGCAGGTAACAATAGAGATGTTGTAATGTTTAACATTTTGACTCAGTCAAAATAAAACAAAGTAAAAATTAAAATTAAAAATTAAAATTAAGTTAAATTAAACAAAAAAAAAATCTCCATCCCAATACCGTAAAGATGTTGTAATGTCCTGTTTAACATTTTCGGACTCCAACCCATGGTTTTTCCTGTGGTGTTATTAAGCCATGGTTTTTCCCATGGTATTCTTCTCTAATGTGGCTATTTAAAAGTTAATAATTAAACCAGCCTAGATCCATCTTAACTCTGGATCTACCAAGTGTTGTGACGGTTCAAATCTATTTTCACTCTAAAAGAGGTTTGCACCTCAACAGAGATGGTAGATCCAGAGTTAAGATGGATCTAGGCTGGTAATATTCACAACACACTGACAGACACACCCAACAGTGATGTTTAACACACACAAACACAATTAAGAAGAGCATTGATGTGAACAAAAACCCAACATAAGAATATGCCAATGTAAAGATAGCTTGTAGCATCACATAGAAAATAACAACAAGCCAAATATAATCCATGAGATGTGACACTATATCCACAGGCAATGGTAACATCAGGGTGAGGGAGGACGTTATCACATCAACATGGGACTTGCAGCCCAAAGCCTTCCAAATTGGCAAAGCCTTTGGTGTAGGTAATGCCTGATAAACCATCCCCATCTCACAAGTGCTATCTATATAGGATTATTTGTAACACATACCCAACTGCACATTAACACACGCACACAATTGAAGAGGTGTTAATATGGAAGAAAAATTCAGCATGAGATATGCCACTTTCGAAAGAGATTGTAACATCACATAGATAACAACCACAAAGACAACTTGCAAGGCATGACACTGAAACCGTTGGCAATGTTAGTAATAGAGTTAGCGAGGATGCTATCACATCAACACAGGGATTTGCACCCAAGGACTGTCCAGATTTGGAAAAAAAATTGGCATGGGTAATGTCTTACAAACCATCTCCATCTCACAATTGCTATCGATGTGGGATAAAAGCAAATTATTCAAGCTAGTTAATATTTATCATTCTGTATGAAAAGGATACTAGTAACTAGATGCATAATATATAGAAAAATTAACAGCTGAAGAACCAACCTTTTAGATAAAATGCAACTAAAATTAGAAAGGTTTTTTGTAACACAAACCTCTGTCAAATAAAGAGGCTGAGCACTGGACTGCCAGGAAAATGCCTTAAGATGAACAACATATTCACGACCTACCACAAAATACCATGGTGTTGTAGAGGATACAAGATCTTCTCCATTGAGAACACCTCTTAGTCTCGTGAATAATGACAGATATAAATGAAGTTCATTAGGTATAACTATATGTAGTGCTGCTGTCTGTTGATGCCCAGCAACTCTCAAGTCCTCTACAACAATGTTTGTAGTTCCAATAGCTGCTGCACCAACTATGCCCATTACAGGATCAATCAAAGCAATGGAGTCATTTGTGACAAACCAATGATGATTTTCAGATGGCAAATTGACAACTGCAAAAAAGAAGGGATTATTAGCCAACAATACATCAAGATAACAATATAGTATGTTTTTCAACAGCAAATCTTAACAAGCTTTCTCCCTCCATTTTGCCATCAATATCAATAACATAATCAATAAAGGAGACAGTAGGAAAAATAAACATGCATCAGTTAGGTATCTGCTTACAGCCATGGACAAAACAATCTTGAAAAGAATAAAATATCTCAAATTGTTGAACGATGGAAAAATATTCCATTGTTTCTGTCTGTTTCTGTGTACACAACTGCATTCTAAACAGAATCCTCTGAAAATAGAATACAACCTTGAGGAAAAGAGGTTAAGCTTAAAACATATCAAATGAAAACTTATTCCATCAAACTGGATGTGGTGCAGTTGGGAGATAAGATGCATCTCTGACTGATTCAAAATAACTTTCATCAATTCCAATACATAAACACAAACTACTAATAACCAAGACACTATTCAAAATGAAAGAAAATTATATTTATGTCCACCTACTTTTGTGGTCATTCATCAAACATTAATATAGTTATCTTATCTTATCACCATCTGATTTTCACTCAGCATCTTCATATTTGTTAGGTCAAATAAGCATAGTTTTTGTACCATACCTACCCTAGGACTTTGTTTCTACCACCATTGCTTTTGGCTTGACTGGCAAAGCATCCAATGTAACTTTTTCTGTCCCTAGGATCAACATAATAATACTAATGTACTGATAATTTCTTTAAACCCAGTTACAAATTTACTGTCTCAACAAATAATCACAGATCTGAATTTAACAATGCTTTCTAATCTGATTTGTTACAATAATATTCTGGGTGTGTGGAAGCGGCTCTGCAATGTTGCTGCAAACCCTCGCTGAGCTGCGCATAAGGCAATGGCTGCTGCAGATGGGGTCACTCCCCCTCCTCCTACTCCTGAAGGAGAGGCCACCGGGTTTCAAGCTCATGTGGCTGTCATTTCAAATCGACCCAAAAGAAAATCCATGCAGGAAAAGTTAGTTAAAAAGTCGGAATCGATCCTCTCTGTGGCTCTTCCTTCGGGGGGGGAAGAACATCCCGTGCCTTCTCAAAACACGCTCTGGTTGGAAAGTTTACTGGGATGTGGCCATCCCCACGATTAATGGAGATCAGGAGCGAAAAAACATGGAAGGACAAGATGAAGGGGCAGAACTGGCTATATGCATGTGGGAATGGGTCCTTCGCCTTTTTGTTTGAGTTCAAAGAAAACAGAGATGCAATCTTTAGAAATGGCCTTTATTTCTTCGGATCCAGAGGAATTTATCTCAACAAACGGGCTCTAGCTTGAATACATTCTGAATGCGATCTCTGTCTGGGTAAAACTCCCCTGCCTTCATCTCTCTTGATGGAGTGATGACTGCTTGAGAGCAACAGGGAATGGGGTTGGGCGATATCTAGATAGGGTCGAGCCAAAGGGCACCTATCTAGGTATCAGTTTGCCGAAGACACCATGCTATAGGGCGGCGCTTCCAAAATAATTGTCATTCAGTTTCAAAGTGTGAAAAATCGGAAACCCGATTCCTATTGCAGCAACTAGAAATTATTCTCCTAATTGTTATTTTAATTTAAAAATTTATTTACTATTTCCTACAACAAATACTGAATAACTCACACTGCATCCTACACAAATAAAACTGCAGAAGAATAAACGCTGGAAGAAATAGTAGCACAGACAAACAAAATGACAATTATTTTGGACCAATGTCCCCGGAAAAAACCAACTCGAGAAAACTAGTGTAGCAGCTGAGGGTTTTATTATTATGCAGCAGTGAAATAAATTGAGTACAACTAGATACCAAAACTAGCAATCCTACAGAGAAATACTGGCAAGAACATCTAGTGAGGAGAAATTCCTCACTCCACAGGAAAATCCAAGCACTAACCTCAGCTCAAATTGAGTTGTTCAAACTGCCTTTGCGCAGTCAATATGTCACCCTAGCGCAGTTGCTCCTACACTCAGCTCGGAACAGCTTCTCCTCAAGCCGTTTGATCAACTGATGTCTAGGAAAACGTATATCCTAGCCTCTAGAACCTATGCCTAGCTTCTGGCACTGAAATTTTGCTTCTTCTCAGCAATTTGACTTTGGCTCTAGAGGCTACTATGCTGCTTTGCGTCAACCTCACTGTGGCTTCTCAGCCTCTTTGCAAATGCACTCACTGGAACTGAAATCCTTCCTCCGCTTCACTGTCCCTGCCCCTGCCCCTGCCCCTCTCTCACTGCTTTGATTTCTCTAGCTCTCTCTGGCAACTGACTGCTGCTACCCAAGAAATTGATCTACCAGTGAAATCAAACTCTGCACAGGGGAATTATCCAAGCCCTGTCAACTACTTCTTATAATCCTATGTTAAGATTTCAACGGCCAAGATTAGATCTTAATCAATGGCTAGGATTAACTTGAAGTCGATCTGTGTGAGTTTCTAGAACATTCACACCTTAACTTAATTAATTCTAATTAATTAGTCATATTCCCTAAGTTTAAACTTAGAAAATATTTAAAAACTGACTAATAATCTAATAAAGTCATTTCTAGGCGAAATTTCCAGAAACAATTTCTGGGTTTTAGAGATCTCATGCATTCTAGCCTCTCCACAAAATTTCAAGGCTAGAACACATCCGATGCTACAAAAACTAACACTCCCTCTTAGTGAGGAATGTGTTCCAGTGTTGTAATCTCAAATTCTACAGGAAGGCATAGACACATGCATTCTCCAATACCCAAAAATCGTTTTGGGAAATTCCACCCAGAAATAGTTTTTTAAAATAATTAATTATTTTTAATGGGACCCTAAGTCTAAACTTAGGAAATTAAAATAATTAATGGGTATTAATCTAAACTGTGGGTGAAACTTCTAAAAGAAGATGGAGATCAAGTCAATATGATCCTAGCCATTGATTAGAATCTAATCTGGGACGTTGATTGATCAACGAGAGGATTATAAGAGGATACTTGATGGGCACTTGGAGAATACACCAGAGGCAGATACTCAGTTACCCGAGTAAGATCGATTTTCTCACTGGTCAAAGTTCAGCAAGAGAAAATCGAATCAAACGGAGATTTGCAGATGAGAAACAAAAAGAGGGCATCGGCATCTTTCGAGAGTGCAAGGCAACAAGATGAAAAGCAGGAACATGGTGACGTAGAAAGAGGCAACGCAGAGGCAGATTGATGTCAAACCTGCGTGGGTTTCTAGACGTTGAGCCAGTGTGAGAAGTTTGACGCAGAGGGACGCAGAAGGATTCCGAGGAAGAGGAGTACTTCACCTAGATCAGAAATTTGTCAAGAAGCGTCTATAAAATTTCTCCCTCATGTTTTGCTGGTTGTAATTTGTACATGAGAATTTGAGAAACTCTCATCTGCTACACCGGTTTTCCCACATTGGGTTTTTCCGGAGACGATTGTCCAAAAATAACTGTCATTGTGATTGTATTTGTGCCAATATTTTTCCTCACATTTACTTTCTGCAATATTTTAATTATGAAGGTTGCTATAAAATATATTTCGATATTTGTTGTAAGAACACTGTGAATAACTTATTTATGAGATAATAAGTAGAAAAAATAATATTAATCTTTGTAGTAGGATTTCTATTTAGAAATTTTCATATGGTATCGGAGCTAAGGGAAAGCAGAAGGAAGAAGTCAGAAGACCCAGCGTTGAAGGAAGAAAAGGAATTCGAAATTCCAGGGGCAGTGACTCGAATATCCAAGGGGCTTGCATAGTTCAAAGCCAAGAAGATTAGATTTCGTGGGAAAACTCTCTCGGAGTGAGTCGACGGAGAGGTAAGTCTTTTCGATCGAAATCTGTCAATGGTAGCAGGAACGGCGCAGTAGAAGATTAAGTGAGAGGGGTTGTCTCAAGTGGGACACAGTTTTTCCTACAGCAATCATTGGGACAGGTTAGCATCGAAAATTGGCACAATATGGATACTCAAAGTGTCACAGAGTTATCCACCAGATTAGATGAATAATTCGCATGCCTAGCAAATTCAAGGTCAGCAGATGTTTGGTACATTGATAGCAGGGCTTCAGCTCATATGACTGGAGTACGAGAACATTTCTCGAGCTATCAAGAAGAAAAAATGGACTTCCAAATCACTATGGGAAACAGAACGAAGTGTACTCAAATAGGGAGAGGCACCATAACATTTCAAACGAAAGCAGGGACCAGCATCCGAGCCACCAATGTTCTGCATGTGCCAGGATTAGGAATGAACTTGATTTCAGTGTCCCAGTTACAGGACAAGGGATACAATGTATACTTCATGGGAAAGAAAGTATACGTCAAGCAACCAAGCTAGAAGAAGAAAAAGAAAATTGGGATTCAAATCAACAAGTTGTATAGATTGCAGCTTGAGTCACCAACGGCACTGATAGGCAGCAACTATAATGGTGAGGAGTGAAATGAATTATGGCACAGGCGAATGGGACACTCACACCATCGAGGACTTAGGATGCTCAAAGAGATTGTTCCAAGAGTACCATCCCTTAGTAATAAGCATGATGACTTATGCCGAGGATGCATACTGGAGAAGTACGCTAAAGCAATTTTTTCTAGAAGCAACAATAGAGCAGAATGTGTATTGGGATTGATACACTCAGATATCTGCGGTCCTATGTCCACAAAAGCTCTTAGTGGTGGCGAATACTTCGTCACTTTTATTGATGATCACTCTAGAAAGACCCGAATCTATTTCTTAAAGACCAAGGATGAGGTCTTTGATCGATTTAGAGAGTTTAAGGCTCTCGTTAAAAATGTGATAGGGAAAAGGATAAAGGCATTACATTCAAATAATGGTGGAGAACATAAGGACAGGGACTTCACAGATTTCTGCGCAAACGAGGGCATCAACAGAGAGTGGATGGCTCCATATAATCCCGAACCGAATGGAGTAGCAGAACGGAAAAATAGAACTATTATTGGGGCAGCCAAATCTATGTTGTATGATCAGGATCTACCCAAGTATCTATGGGCAGAAGCTTGCAACACAGCAGTGTATATCCATAATAGAACTCCTCATAGAGCATTGGGGAGAAAACGCCCAAAGGGATCTTCACAGGGAAAAAGTCGGTAGTCAATCATCTCAAGATATTTGGAAGCGTGGCATACTATCACATTCCAGACCAGAAGCGCAGTAAACTAGATTAGACTGCAAAAAAAGGGTATCCCGTAGGATACAACAAGACCTCAAAAGCATACAAAATTTGCATTGCTAGCAGCAGGAAGATTGTAGTGAGACGGGATGCAAAGTTCATGGAGGATAGAGCTTTCAGGAAATCTCATGAGATGCCAACAAAGGATCAGTCAGGGGATGTTCCACTAGTCTAGGAGCAACAGGGGCAACAAGGAGGACAAGCAGGAGGACAAACCCCTGGATCGAGTACGGTGACCAGTGCCAGTATCTCCTCAGAAGGACGAAATCCAGATAGTTCTTAACAGATGGAACAGCAAGATCAGGAGGAGGAGTTGGTTGAGCCTCCCACCACCAGTGGTAGGATCAGTAGACAAGTACGACAGACACTGAGGGACGCAGAGGAGTTTGTTGGAGCTCCTAGAGCCGAGAAAAGGCAGCGTACACAACCTAACAGATACCAGGCATTAGTAGCTTGAGTTGAAGAACCCTCTAGCTTTCAAGAAGTTGTTCAACACAAAGTATGGGTGGATGCCATGGTAGAAGAATACAACTCTATCATGACGAATGATGTCCGGGAAGTAGTACCTAGACCAGAAGGGAAATCAGTTGTAAGATCAAGATGTATCTACAAGATCAAGTATGTTGCAGATGGCAGTATAGAGAAGTACAAGGCTAGGTTCGTGGCAAAGGGGTAGGCTCAGAAAGAAGGAATAGATTATGAAAGAGACCTTCGCCCCAGTTGCCCGTTACACCTCTATCAGATCTGTTATATCCTTAGCAGCTCAAATGGGATGGGAGATTCACCAAATGGATGTCAAGACAGCGTTCTTGAACGGGGTAATAGAAGTGAAGGTCTATATAAAACAGCACGAAGGCTTCGACACTCATGAGAAGAAAACTAATGTTTGCAAATTAAAGAAAGCCCTGTATGGGCTTACGCAGGCACCCAGAGCATGGTATGGTCGGATTGATAGTTACTTGCAGCAGTCGGGATTTGTCAAAAGTGATGTTGATCCCAATCTCTACTATTTAACGGTAGAGAATGAGCCACTTATTCTGGTATACCATATTATATGTGGATG
The DNA here is from genome assembly GCA_000404065.3 of Pinus taeda. Taxonomy (NCBI): domain Eukaryota; kingdom Viridiplantae; phylum Streptophyta; class Pinopsida; order Pinales; family Pinaceae; genus Pinus; species Pinus taeda. Next base: position 213,678 of record APFE031634060.1, read on the forward strand.
ATTTGTTTTTAATAGGATCATCTAGGCTCATAAAGGATTGCATGAAGAATCTTGACGCTGAATTCGACATGAAGGATATGAGGTTGATGCATTATTTTCTGGGATTGGAAGTTTGGGAGAAGAATGGGGCAATCTTCCTTGGGCAAGGAGATATGCTACAGAGATGCAGAATGCAAGACTGTCAACCCATGGCTACTCCCATGATCACCAACAGGAAGAAAATAGATGCATCAGGAGACAAGGAAGTGGACCCCACCTTTTACAGATAGCTCATTGGGTCACTCATGTATCTAGTCAACACCAGGCTATACATATGCTTTGTTGTCAACACTCTTAGTTAGTTCATGGTGGAACCAAAAAGAGTGCATTGGGCAGTAGCTAGACACATTCCTAGATATGTGTGTGGTGTTGTAACATATTTGATTTTGATAAGTTAACTTTTGTTTATAAAAGAGGGTATAAAAAAATAGAATAAAAAATGAAAATGCAATATAAAAAAAAATGATGAAATTTGTATAAAGTGAGCAAATTTAAATGCCACTAGAAAAGAGTAAAATTACATTGCAAATAAACTAGGGTTTTGCGTGTAGCTTGTTTAAAATGCCATAGCCTAATGTTTTGATTTGAATCATATAGCTTAACCATGATCAAATCATTTAAATTTATGTTTCTAGATTAGTGAATAAGTTCACCAAATTGTTTAATCTTGGTAGAACATGATTAGATAGGATAGAATAAAATAAAATTTAGTCTGACATGCTCAAAACATGGCCAAATGATGTGTTAGAATAGGAATAGGGAAAATAAATGGCTGCTAGATCAAATGCGCCAATTCATAGATAAATGTTTCTTTAATCGAGGTTAATTACCTTCTATAGGTGATTAACATTGTATAAACAAAGCTTTATAAAGTTTAGATTAAAGTCAGTGTTATCAAGTGGATACTTTTCCATGGTGATCCTCTTCCTCGCCCAAATCAACAGCGGGGAAACCATTTCACACCCCCTTCTACCATTTCACGTTAATGGCAAGGGGGGGTCCGAAAAGTGGTTTCCTTTTTGGAGGGCCCATTGCAACGTGTCGTGTCCTCATCACTTCGCACCCCCTCGCGCAATACCATTTACCACTACCCCCCCCCCGGGAAATCTGCTCATCCCATCTCATCTATATGTCACTCCACCAACGACTATCGAAGTTTCCCGCGCCTTCCTCCCGCTAATTGTTTTCCTCCACGTATCTGTACCCATTCTCCTATCCGTTACACTCATACCCATTCCTCCTACCCGTTACCCGCCTCTCGTTGTCCATTAATGCACACCAATCACGTAGGATAACGATGCAAGCTTAACGGTAATCGCTGCGTCGTTATAAATAAACCCTCCATCCCTTTCGCGTGACTCCCTTGTTTTCATTGCCACTATTTGAATTACAGGTTTTTAAGCTTAGCTTTGGTTAAATTTTGTCACAGATTGCACCTATATTTCAAGTTGATAGTGCACTCACCAGTTTTTTACAAGGACTGCTCTCCGTTCAAGTACCCATTTCATCAACATCCTGTTACTCTTCTTCCTTATCTATTAGAATATGGCACCAAAAAGAAAGGACCAGTCCTCTGGTAGCAAAATCCCAACGAAGGAAAATCCAAAAGCCACTGATACCCTAGATCTTGACCATATCCCCTTAGCTGACCATTTTTTTTAAGATTGTGGACACAGAGTGTGAATTCGATATTTTCAAATTGCACCATTGGTTAAAACAGACCTATCAGGACTCAGAGGATGAAATTAACCTATGGGAATCATTATTGCCCATGTTCATGTTTCCTCAAACTCATCCAATCCCTCATTTAGTTATGTGGTGTCAGGCTAGGTATAATCCCATGCAGAGAACTATGGTAGCTCAGAATGGAGACATTCTGATATCTATCACGCCTAAAACCATAAACAACATGCTTATGATTCCTGAGAATGATTCCCTTAGCGATTTTTCTGTTGCTATCCTCATAAGATCTATACCATAAGCTTACATTCCCCCAAAGAGCTCAAATTTTTTAGATCTTTCTTCCAGAAGATGATGAGCTTCCTAAAATGAACCCTCCATATCCAGCCTCAATGTTCCCAGAAAGAGCTAAACACATTACCTCTCTAGTTTCTTGCTTGTTAGGTTACCAAACAAACTAATGGGTAGATAAACCTATTCTGGGTTATCTTCTCCAAAGAACACAAGCCAGAATTCATGTATAATTATAGTCAATTTTTGGCTGAAAATATGCATGAACAGTGAATGAAAATCACTATTGAGGGTGTATTCAAGTATTCTTCTGTGTTATTTCATATGTTTCTTTTTCAACAAGGAGACATGCTACCAATAACCCTACACAAGCAAGATGATCAGCAAATAAATCAATCAGTTACACAGTGGACTTCATTGGTCAGGAGAAACTCAACTGAGTTTAAATTTTCAGATTTCATTGACTGTTTCATTTATCCGGTTGCACAAATTCTTAGCGACCAGAGTGAACCAAGAATCAACCCGGAGATAAAAAGAATCCTGCACCTAAGTGACCAAGCTACAACTGGAGACTGGTATCTTTACCAGAATTACACAAAGATTAGGGTATATGGTTGTGAGTTAGCTCCATACAAATTGCCTAAATATGTTCCAATGAGAATTTTCTCTATGGAATACATAAGGTAAATGATCAACATGGACGAGCTACATTTTGTTTCAGGGAAAAGAAAATCTCAGTTCAAGATCAAGTCCCAAGTGGGATCCTTTATTTGCAATACTAGAGCAGTAGGAATTGAAGCAGATTCAATTCTCAAGCAAATGGGATTTCAACCAAGTTTTAACCGATCTTATGACCCATTCAACATAATCTCTAATTTAAGGGTGGAACTTAAAACCACACCTTCTAATCACACTCCAAGACCAAAGATTGAGAACTATAGGAATCAAGAACAGTGGGAAGAGAACACACTTCAGGAAGCAAAAGAGCAAATTATACCTCCTTCTACCCTCCAAACTCCCACTTCTCAAAGTAAGCAGGAAAAGAGTCCGAGAGAAGAATCATCATCTTCAGTAAAGGGCGCAAAAGGGTTTCTCATTTATCAAAAGAAACAGAAGACTGACTCTAAATTTTCCATTGTTCAGGGTCAAAAAGAGCCCATGGTTATTAATCTAGATGATTCACAGGTTTCTACAGGATCAGAGGAAACTGTCCTTAACACTCCATCTTCCTCTTCAGTTTCACAAAATTTGTTAGAAATTGCATAGTCAGCAGGAGCAAGTGAACAAGAGGAACCAAACATTTTCACTAATTTTCTTGAAATTAAGCAAAAGAATGAATCTCTAAAGGCCAATATCTATGCTCAATTTGGAAGCAGACATCTACTTCACAGCATAGATTGTTGACAACATTTGATAGTGAAAAGGGAAGGATGCAAATGGCATTCTTACAGGCTCAAGTGCCTTTTTCAAACGCTTCTTTAAACTATAAGAAAACCATATTTTCTTTTGATGAGAATCAAATACATCCTATTGACCAAATGGACATGCATAGACAATATGGGGAGATGTTTTTCTCTAGCATGACTAACACTGCCATGGCACTATCAAAGTCGAGAACAACTCTTTCAAATGTGCAGTCATAGTTGAAGATGAAGAAGATATCCTCCTTGGCAAAAGATAACAGGGTCAAATCATTAGAAGATTTAGTCATCAAGATTGGATATGATCCTACTGATGTTAAAGCTGCAGAGGACATCATCAAGAAGAAGAATGCAGACATCACAGCACTAAGGAAGCAGCACAAATTACCTTCTACAAAGGATCCTCAAACTAAGGAGATTGAAGAAAGTGAGCAACATAAAGAAGAAATGCTCAAACTAATCATTGAGCAGAATATACAAATAAAGAAGATGGAGGAACAGATAGAAACTTTGCTCAAGGAAAAGGAATAGTCTACACAAGTGTCCATAGCTCCAATCACAGCTATACCAATCACAGTGGCAGGGACAGCAGGGGAATTGACATGAGCAACAATAGAGTCTACATCAACTACAGGTGATCTAAATAAAGTTAAACAAGAGTTGTCTCTCCAGAGACGGGAGAATGAAAAGCTTCAAAAGAATTTCAAAAATATGGAGACACAAAAGATAAAGAATGATACTCTTTATGTTGAATAGATGCAAAAGACCCATAGACTGACCAAGAAGATTCAAGAGTTGAAAGATGGTTCATTAATGGCTCAGACCTTGGCCTAAGCCAAGGAAAACATTTGGGCAGATATAAGTCGAGCTATAACTAAAGTTTGGTCCTCTATACAAATTATTTTTGAATAGGAAGAGCTTATTACTAGATGCCACACAGCGATTGAAGAGGTCAGAGAAGCCCTTAAAGATAAACCAAGTGAGGCCACAGATGTGATTAAGGTGCTCAATTCAAAAACCTGAGTTGAATTAGAAGAAATTCATATTGCAGACAGCACATAAACCATTCTTGAGATTAAGAAAGTTTTACAGAAGAAAAATCTCATGACTCAGTTAGAGACAAAGTGCCAGACTTTGAAAACTATCGTCCAGAGGTTTCCTTTTAAGTTCAACTTGCTCAACCAAAGAGGATTGCCAAGACTAGTAGCACCAAATGACAAATTTATCAGTTTGGAGGAGTATGGCCAAAAGCTTTACACAATTGCAACTGATAAAGCTTAATTTGCAAGTATCAAATGTTGATTTGGGGTAGCATCGGATGTGCTCTAGCCGTGAAAATTGGTGGAGAGGCTAAAGCACATGAGATCTCCAAGACCCAGAAATGGTTTGGCCAGGTTTGGGAGATATTAAAATAACTAATATTTTTAATGCAGTTCCTAAGTCTAAACTTAGGAAAAATAAAATATTAATGGATGTTATTATAAAACTGGGTTAGAAGGTTCCAAAAGACATGGATCAAGCCAAATCTAATCTTAGTCGTTGATTAGAGATGTAATCTCGGTCGTTGAGGGACCAACGGGAAAAGTATAAGATGAGGCTTGAGGGTCAGTTGGAGAATACACCAGAGTGATCAGTCATTCGATTTTCTAAAGGGGGTTTGCTAAGAGAAATCGAATCAGTGATCAGTTGCAGCGACGGGCAGTGAGTGCGAGATAGAGAGGAAGAGATAGTGCCGAGAGACCAGCGCAGAAGCAGAGAGAGGCAAATGTTGAGCCAGAGGGAGCCACACAGAGCCAAAAGGGACTGCGCGGAGGCCAGAAGGGACTGCACGGAGGCCAATAGGGACTACGCGGAGGCCAAAGGGGCCTGCGTCATCCACGGAGAGGGCAGCAGGAGTGACACAGAGGATCGTAAAGGCTACGCAGTGCCTCAACGGGTTGACGCAGAGGGTTTTGGGCTGACGCTGAGCTTCAGAGGTTGCTGGAGAGGGTTTCGTGGGGCAGATTTTCTAAATATCTGCTTCCGAACAGAGAGGTATTACTGTCGGATTATTTTCGCTGACGAGTGAGCAAGTTTGGCACCCAGTTGTACTCAAGGATAGACTGCATAATAAAATAACCCTCAAAATTGTTGCACTGGTTTTCCCAAGTTGGGTTTTTCCAAGGAAGAGTTGTCCAAAAATAACGATGTCACTTATGTGTTTGTTATTTCTTTCGGTTGTTGATCTGTAGATGGTTGAGACTATATTGTGTTTATTTCGATGTTTATATGTTTAAATAACTTGTTCGTAATTAACAAGTAGGAGAAATAAACCAGAGAATAGAGGTAAAATTTCTAACGGGTAATACTTAGAAATTTCAACATCAAAGGTCATCTTACAGGGAAGGCTTTCTTAGAAGCTTTGAATTTTGATTTAATGATCAAACATGAAATTAAACATATCTTTGTCAATAAGCTTACTTTTGAGAAGTATACCGAGGTGGATGAAGTCTACAAGAAATTAATTAATCTTTCTATACCAAGTGAAGATAGATGGGATCACTTGTGTGAAATCATTGAGTAACTTTTATCACCAACTGACAGACAACAAGGCAGCACATTTTGGGGGCCAAATCATCAACAACTTCCTTGAAGATAGTTGCTAATTTTAGGTATGTTCTATGCTTAGAGCAATTTATTTCATTTTTCACAGTGAGCTACATATCTTTTCCAGATTAGCAATCACATCAGCATTAAAGTAAACTGCAGATAGAACATAGACATAAATCGCAAAAGACAAGCCAAGACAAGAGGACACAAGATGTGGCGCTAGCCAGGGACAAACCCCAATGTGGGGAAACCCTTGACCAATTCTTCTTCTATGTTCTTCAATAGTTCAGTAGAGAGAGAGAGATAGTACGTTTACAACAGAAGTCAACACTTTGACTTATCTAGATAAGAGTATAGATCATCTCTAAGAAGATGATACATGAGATCAGTTGAAGACATGCTGCTTCAATTGATTCTCCAAGGTGACTCCTTCACCTATCGTTGTGCTACATTTCGTCATCATGCTGCACCTTACCACGCTACACCATGTTGCACCCATCATCACTATGCTGCATCTCATCACGCTTCATTAATCATGACCCATCGTTGTACTACATTATGTGCCATTGTTGCACCATGTTTCCATCCTAACCTATGTGTTAGTTGCACCTTGCTTGCTTGTTGTCCCTTGCTTGCTTGTTGTTGCATGCTAGTTGTCCCTTGCATGCTAGCTGTAACATTGCATGCTTGGTTATTTGTTGCTAAGTACCATACAACTGTCCCAATGTTAGTTAGTTATCCCTTGCATGCTGCTCTCCTTCGGAGACAGATGCTCTGGCTGTCCTGGCAGTTCCCAGCAGTTCTGGCAATTCTAGCTCTTCTTGACAGTTCCGGTTGTTCCCGGCAGTTCCAGCAGTTCCCGCTTTTCTGGCAGTTCTAGCTTTTCCAGCAGTTCCGGCTTTTCTGGCTTTTCCAGCTTTTTTGGCAATTCTGTATTTTCCAGCATTTCCGGCTTTTCCAGCATTTCCGGCTTTTTCGATAGTTCCGTCTTTTCTGGCAATTCCAGTAGTTCTGGCTTTTCCGGCAGTTCCGGCTTTTCCAATAGTTTCGGCTTTTCTGGCTTTTTGAGCAACATAGAGCTTATTCTCTGATTACTGCATTTAGATTTAGGTCATGTTATCTAGGGCAGCATATACCCTAGGGCACTCCCTCTAGCTCTCATCTTCATCAAATCCAAAACAGGATGAAGTGAAATCACAAGAGTGTGTGTGTGTGTGACAAATGACTTCAAGTCCTCTTCTATTTATACTAAAACGTAGAAGTTGAATAGACATGACTGTTGGGCTTCTGAGCCTACATAAGTTGTTGGTCGACTTGACAATTTGTCCATAATAAAAATAAATTCATATCTTCATAAATACTTTTCGGAATCAGATGATCTTTAGATCAATCCTACACCTCTCAATGAGAGGGATCCAAGAAAAATATCAGCTGCCATAAATAAGATGACCCACATGGAGTTTGGCCCTAGTTGCCAATTTTAACAATAGTGCCAACAGCTTAGTAGTCTCTGGATTCCTATATTTTTGTACTATTTTTATATTTTGTTAAAGGATCTTTCTAGAAAATCAATATTTTGTATAAACAACTCTTCCTTCGAGTTATTATGGGTTGAAGCCTTGAATGAGCTTTTCAAAGCAAAATTGTAATCAAACTGGAGATTTGCTTCGAATTAATGAAAGGATTCTGAATTTGCCTCAAATAGTTTGTCTCCTTGTTAGTTTTTCTCGTGTTTTCATTTCATTATGTTATTCTTCATGTATTTAGACTTTAATGAAGAACCTTGGGTAAGATTACACTGACTATCAATTTATCTGAAATCCCTAGTGAAGTTATAATCAATAATTAGAGATTAGTTTATAAAACTGTCTGTTGTTATAAACTCCTCTATACCTATAAATTGTCACACCCATCTGCATAAAATTAAATATGTTTTGTTGAGCAGGTAAGCATTGTTCACCTGCACTCTTTCTTATAATTAACTAAATACTCAGTTTGAATATTTAGTAAGTTATAACCCTTTCAACTCTGCTATTCATTCAACTAAAAATCAATTAACTGTTCAGAGACAAACAAACAGCCCTTTCATTAAATTCAGCATTATTAAGGTTTAAGCACCTATCTTTAATTGTTCATAACATTGGTCATCCAAAAAACCTTAAAACAATAAAACATTTTAGATGCTTTGGCATGATTAATTAACCTAGAATTGTCTCAGAAGACAACACGTGGAACAATCGGATATGGGTTGAAATACTCCCAAGGAGAGGACGTCAAATTGAATGGGTTCAATGATACAAATTGGGCAGGTAGTTCAGTAGACTGCAAAAGTACCTCAGGGAACTACTAATATCTTGGTGCAGCAGGAAGCAGAAGTCGATAGCTCTGAAGCTCAGTAGAAGCAGAATATATGGCAGCCAGCACAGCTACGTGCAAAGCTATATGGCTTAGAAAACTACTTGTGAGCTTGTTCAAAAAAAGGATGGAAGTGACTAGGGTATACTGTGATAATCAGAGTTGTATCAAACTCTCTGAGAATCTAGTATTTCATGATCGGTCGAAACACATTGATATCATATGTCATTTTATCAGAGACTGTGTTCAACGTGGGGCAGTATAACTACATTATGTCCCCACAGAAGATTAGGTAGCTGACATACTCACAAAGATGGGTATGGTAGAGAATCCGTTTTATTAGCAGAAACATGTAACTTCTCAAAGACAGAGGGAGTTGCAGTACGGATGTAGTGTTGACAGTGGCAGGGTTAGCAGCAGTACAGATGCAGCATTTGTGCAGTAGTTGGTGGATAGGATGTCAGACATCAACAGCCAGCTAGCATAGAGGGAGATGTTACAGAACAGGGTAATGCTTCTATCATATATCATTATTTGATTCTAAAATGCCTCAAAACAAAAAAAATAGATACACCTAGTAAGCCAACAGAAATTTGTATTATGATGCATGAAGAAGAGGAAGGAATGCAACATGATGTATCAAAATTACGACAAATTTCACTCTCGCAAAGAGTGACCAAAAATGAACTGGAAGCGATGGTGAATGTTAAGACGGATGGTTTAGAAGGGGACATGGATGTTTTAGAAGCAAAAATAAAAAGGGAAGTGGGAGTTCTGTATAATGGTTTAAAAGAAGACATGGAAGCAACGATGACTGTCGATATGGAAGGGTTGAAGGAAGGGTTGAAGGAAGGTTTGACAAAGTTGTTGCAAAAGACAAAGTCTTCCATGAAAATAAAGATGAGGACAAAAGGAATATGAATTATAATTTTAGAGGCTCCAACAGTGGGTTGAAGACTAACCACATTCCAAAAGATTGATATGAGGAAGTTTGATGACAAGGACCCCGTAACATGGATACTACAGATGGAGCAGTTCTTTAATCTACACAATGTGCAACACACACAAAATGTATGCATTGCATCTTTATATTTAGAACCCAATCAATTTGTATAGTATCGATGGCTTTGTTCTCATAAAGCACTAGTCACTTGGACAATTTTTACGGAGGAATTGATAGCACATTATGAGGATACAAAAAGAAATACTTTCTTTAGCCAAATGATAAATCTCAAACAAAAGGGTTCAGTTAGGGAGCAATTGAGGACTTACAGAGATTGAATGTCAAGGTAACTGATATTCCAGAGTAGCATCTAAATGATGTCTCATAGAGACTTTAAAGGACAGCATCCAACATGAGGTTCTCCTTTGGGAACCTAAGTCATTAGAGAATCCATTCATGATGGCAAGAAAAGTTGAAAGCAAAATTATGGCGACAAGGAGGTCAACCACTCACAACTATAAAGATGCAAGTGTCGTTCCTAGCTTCCCACAACTTACAAGGTTGACACAACAACTGGAGGAAAAAAGAGCAAAAGGACATTGTTATAGTTGTGATAACAAATACACTAGAGGTCATAAGTGTGCTAAGAAGAAATCAGTTTACATAAATTGTGAAGAGGAGAAACAAAAGGAACAAAAAACATCAAAAGAAGAAGATATACACCAAGAACCAACCCCAGGGGCTAAAAAAGAAGAAATGAATCCAATCATATCTTGTAATGCATTGGCGAGAATTACCAGTCCTCAAACTCTCATCAGAAAAAGGATATATCAAGAAGAAAAAGGTAATCATGCTGGTTGATTCAAGTAGTACTCATAATTTTATTCATTGTAAGATAGCCAAGGATTTGAACTGTTTTCTACACCCACCACCAAAGTGTCAAGTGATGGGTGCAAATGGAAGAACTATAAAATGCTCAGGGAAGTGTCATAATATCAATCTAACTATGGGGGAATACGTATTGAACAATCCAATGCTTGTCATTCCAATGGGTGGTGCGGATGTTGTATTAGGAGTCCAATGGTTACAATCTTTGGGGGCGATAGCTTTTCAATTTCAAGAACTTTTCTTAATTCTTTTCTCGGAAGGAAAAGAAATTGAATGAAGGGGTATCGCAGGGAAACCTAAGAAGCTAATTAGCTCTAGTGGCATGACAAATCTTTTGAAGAAGGAACAATAGGGGGGGCGGAGGGTGTAATTACACAATTATGTTCATTAGATGTCGAAATGTCTTAGTCATCCATTTCTCCAAATATCCAAAGAGTCCTTAACAATCATTCCAAGGTATTTGAGACTCCCAAAGGTCTCCCATCTATTTGCGAACATGATCATGTTATTCACTTGATTCCAAGAAGTGTTCCTCCAAACATTAGACCTTACAGATATCCTTGTACCCAAAAGAGTGAAATTGAACATATGGTTGCAGAAATGCTAGAGGCATGTATAATTCAACCTAGCCAAAGTTCTTCCTCTTCTTTAGTGGCATTGCTGCACAAGAAGGATGGATCATGGCGTATGTGTCCAAATTATAGAGAGCTCAACAAGCTCACTACTAAAGATAAGTTTCCCATTCTTGTCATTGATGAATTGTTGGATGAACTACATGGAGCAATTTACATCACAAAGCTAGATCTTCATCAGAATATCACCAAATTAGAATGAAGATAGAAGGCATTCTGATAATGAACTCATGAAGGTCATTATGAATTTTTGGTCATGTCTTTTGGCCTTAGTAATGCACCTTCCACATTTCAAAGTTTGATGAATTCCACTTCAAACCCTTGGAAAAATTGTGTTACTATTTTTTGATGATATATTAATTTACAGCAAGTCTTAGTAAGATCATGTTCAACAAGTTGACAGAGTGCTCAAACTATCAGATATTTATCCACCAATCTAAGCATGCTTCAAATGTTCAACCTTTTTACGGAGAGATCCTACACAATCACAACCCCAATCAGTAATAAACCTTCAAATATATATACAAGTAAACACAAACCTTCGGGGTCCTCAATCATTCTGATGCTACTTATATCACCATCAAGTTATCCATATACAACTTGACGGAAGCTTTTTTCTTTCACTTCTTCAATGGCACCAAATATAGCCTCAGTGCTTCTTGTGTTTGCAAATCCACCTATAGTACTTCTTTCATTCATTCTTTGGTCTCATTCTTTCTTCAAGGTATTTATTATGACTGTCATAATATGCCCTCCCTCTTAACTAGGGAGATATACCCTTTCTTCTAGCCAAGCTCCCTCTCAACTTAACAGCTTCCTACTTTTATAACATTGGAGAGACTTCAATCTTTCAAGGCTTTTGGGAACATCATGGCAACAAGGTCATCTTAGTCATTATCATAATTATACCTTCATCAAGTTCATCTTTATTATCATCTTCAATTATGAACATCTTCAACACCTTGAAGATTATGTACCTGCAAAACTTTAATAGCAAGTACAACCAAATACAAATATACAAAAGCATGAAGTGACCTATATCATAATCATGTCATTACAATGGAAGCATCAAAACATTCAAGCTCTAGACATCAAATACATAAACCTAGTTAGGTTCATAATTAACAAGGGTCATATCTTATATACTAGACTTCAACATCTTGCTAGGGTTTTGTCATAAACCCTAGACTCCATCTTCGATACATAAAGCCTTAGATATCATCAACTCAATCAAGATATCAATCCAATCATAGTACTATACATCTAAGGATTCAACAATATGCTTTTAGAATTTCATGACAGATTCTACTAGGGTTTTGTTATATATCCTAGATTTCATTAATAAAACTAAATCACCAATAATCAAGTTAGCATACTCCACTATACATATCTCGGGTTTCATTATCATGCACTAGCATCTCATATCAATATCTACTAGGTAACCCTTAGATACAAACATCGAAATTAGATATACAACAATTTAATTATACTAGGGTTTCGACCATACGGAAGAATATACACCTAGGGTTTCATTCCTGTGATCGTATTATAACTATTAAAAGGGTTTTGTTCATAAACCCTAATTCACCAAACCCTAAAAATATAGGGCTTCATTATATAACCTAGACATTAATAGCAAACCCTAAAGAACTAGGGTTTTTACCACGACATTACCAAAATCCTAAACTTCAAAAGAGTACGATTTCATTATATGTTCTAGACTTTATCAACAACCCCTAAGAAGAATAGGGTTTCATAATCGACATTGACATAACCTTAGCATCAAGAGGTTAGGGTTTTACAGTGAACCCTAAAGGTTAGGGTTTCACAAAACTGATCAAATAACAAGAGATAGTATAAGGGTAGATTCAATCTAATGATTATTCACTCTAACAAGAATCTCTATGATTCAAAACCCTAGATATAAAGATGTTAGTAATGTAAAGCAAATTTCAAAATAAGAATGATCATACCTTTAGTATGAAGAAAACTTTGTGACAATCTTGTACTTTAAGACATACCTTGAGTTGTTCTTTAAAAACCTTGTAAAATATCATTCTAAAAGGTTTCCTTTGCAATAGAGCTTCATTCATGACTCAAATCTTTGCTTTGAAGTTTCCTCAATAACCTTTGTGTATTCTGCAATCTTCCCTACCAAAGAAAATATAAAGAAAAAGGTTTTGAGTATGCAATACAAACAAATATCGATGTGAGGAGGAAACCAAACATGAAAGATGAAACAAAGAACAATATACTTATCTTATGGTAAAATGGCGAAGGCTCCCTCTTAATCTAGTCTTTCCGAGGGACACCTACAACTTAAACAATCCAAAAAAATTCTAACAAGATATATTATATCTACAAACTCTAGAAATCAAAACATAAAAGAAAACATTACAAAACTTAAAGTAGAAGGATATGCAAGGGATAGTATCCCTAAGAGACTTTAAAAAATAAGTCTTTGACTTCAGATTCTTCAGTCTTGTTTTTCTTGGGTGGAGCTTCATCGACAACATTTGCATGTTCTCTTTCTTCTTATTTCTTGGGTTTTCAAGACATTGACATTTGTAGTGTCCGATCTTACGACAATTGTAACATTCAATCTTTTGATGTGAAGTGTTGTTTTCTTCATCTTCCTTTTTGTCACTTACTAATGAAATGTGAGCTTCTTCTTGAATGCATGCATTCCACATTTGTTCAAAGGTTGGTGTATCTTTCCAAATGCTAATTCCTAATGCAAAAAAGCTCCAGGATTTTGGTGGACCTAGTAGTGCAGGAATCACGAGTTCTTTCTTTGGTACAACTTCATCAATAGCATGGAGTTCATCTCTTATTCTAGAGATCCTTACAAAGAAGGATGATACAATGTCATCTTTTGTCATCTTTATTGTCCTTGGTTCATTATTGAGACTAGCTATTTGACTAATGTTTTTTATGGTAAATAACTTAGAGAGGGCTTCATAAATTTCTTGAGCATAGTCTATATTGGATATGTATGGCATTAGATTGTCCTCCACTCCATCTACTATTAGATTCATGGTAAGGATATCAGTTTCCCTGTACTTTTCCTTTCTTACATCATTTGTAGGTTTCTTAACTTTTCCTTGTGCAAAAACCAGAACTTTATGCTTAGCAAGAATAAGATCCATTCTCTTCTTCGATGCCCTGTAGTTGGAGGCTCCTTCTAGCTTATTTTTTGTCTCATTGAGGTTGTCATATCTCCTTTACTTGATACAGATAGTATGTTTTACTTCCTATATGATCCTTAATGATCTTCTTTTGTTCCTTCCTTCTTAACCCTTCTTTCAATAGACCTTCAAGTTGCCTTTTTCTTTCCTTGTTCACCTTGGCTCTGATACCATGTTAGAAAATCAGAAAGGAAGAAAGATTCTCTTATGTTGATAATTATTTGTGATATTCTTGTAGTCTTATTAACTTTCTTTATGTTGTTCTTTTATCTTCTTTTCATCAAGCAATCATCAAATCAAAAGATGAAGATCAATGACACCAGGTATAGGCACTTAGCCAAGGCTAAAACCCCTCTAGTTGGAGGCTCCTTCTAGCTTATTTTTTGTCTCATTGAGGTCGTCATATCTCCTTTACTTGATACAGATAGTATGTTTTACTTCCTATATGATCCTTAATGATCTTCTTTTGTTCCTTCCTTCTTAACCCTTCTTTCAATAGACCTTCAAGTTGCCTTTTTCTTTCCTTGTTCACCTTGGCTCTGATACCATGTTAGAAAATCAGAAAGGAAGAAAGATTCTCTTATGTTGATAATTATTTGTGATATTCTTGTAGTCTTATTAACTTTCTTTATGTTGTTCTTTTATCTTCTTTTCATCAAGCAATCATCAAATCAAAAGATGAAGATCAATGACACCAGATATAGGCACTTAGCCAAGGCTAAAACCCCTCTATAGGGGAAAACCCATTCAAACTCTTCCACTAATAGATTAAAATCAAGTTGAGACAAACCAAGGCCTTAGACCTAACCAAAAGACCTTCCTCCCCCACCAAGTCAGGCTTCCAAGATGATTATGCAAACTTCAATAGTCTCCTCTTGCCTCCTAGCTTCAACCCAACAACAACACAGAATTTTCAGCCCCCAGCTTTAGAATTTAGGCCCCAATGCAAATCTGAAATTTTGGCCTCCCCAACAGCTTCAAAATTTCACGTGTGAGTCAAAGAGAGAGAAAAACAGCTTCTTTTACTTGAAAAATGTCTCCTCCTTCGCTAGGGTTTTCTCCTCCTCAAGGATTTTCGCTCTCTTTTCTTTCTCGAGCTACTACAAATTGAACTTGCTTGAGATGTGCTCCAAATGAGGTTGATTTGTTGCCTTTATATAGTGGATTTTTCCTCCCAATTAAGTCGACTTGTCATCCTTGAGGCCGACTTGGTGGAGGAGGCCTAAATGACTTATTTGACACTATAATAAATTTCCTTCTTGACTGACAAAGCCCACAAAGGGTCTTTTACATGATGACAAGGACAAGGACTCTTCACATAAACCCTAAAATCCTACAATGGAGGCTTTGACTTAAAAATCATTGACCCAAGCATTAAACCCATGCTCTAATAAGTCAATTTGTTTTACAATTAAAAAAAAAAAAAAAAAAACTTTATTTTGACAAATACATTACATTATGACTTAATTGATTGGGAAAAACTTGAGTGTAATATGTCACTGTGCATGACCTAACTATTAATTTAAAGTTTTCTCTATCTAAAATTTAGGCACATTTGTGTGTTTTAGTTAATTAGCTAGGTTAAAGTTAATTTGAGACTATTAACAAATCTAGTGTGTGTGTGCATTGAGTCTAGTGCCCAAAATATATCATATCAAAGCTCTTGAAAACTCTAAAGGAGAGATTTGAGATCACTAGTGTTGGGAAGAGCAAATTTCTTCTTTTGACAGCCGCAAAATTATTTTTAATTTTGCAACTGGGATTTTGTGGCCAATGTCGATTTCTGAGATCGCATCATTGAGTAATTTGCGATACGAAGACAGTTTGGATGGGGCCATTAGCTTCAATCCCTTGAAGGAGCGAACAACCTTAGTTTTAAAAATGTATGGTATGTAGAATTTTGTGAACATAGACATTCAAGTCCCTTTAAATCCAAACGCAAGTGATTTTTCTGAGGAGGGAGAAGCTCAACTAGACTATAGCACAAAGGAGGAAGAGTGCAAGACGATTTTGAGGGATTCAAAAAGGCCAAATTGTTGAAGCAAGGAGATCGATTTGTTGAAGAGACCAATTTGTTGGGGCCGAATTTCTTGAGGCGCAGAAGTTGTGTGATGGGAAGGCATATGGTCGAGTTATAGGTGAAGAGGTGGGCCAAATTCTCCAAGCCAAATTTCTTCAAGAGCTAATTTCTAGTGGGCTGAAATATTCTAGTGGGGCCAAGTTGCAGGTTCCTTGTAATCTTTGTGAAACCCTAATTTTCCTGAGGTTAAATTAATGAAGGAGAATTGTTGTGGGTGTTTATCTATTGTAATGTGTGATTTCTCTAATTTTATTTCCACTGCATATAAACTTTTGGAAGTTAAAATACCAGTGATTTTATTTTTCAACAATTCAGAATTTATTTGGTTAATAAAATAAATTGTTGGGAATGAATAATTGTTGTGAGAAAATAAATCTAGGCTGGTATTAGGAGATTTAACAGATCATCTAGATTCTAACCTCTAGTCTTGCTGGGGAAACCTCCCTTGTGGGGATAATATCCAAACACAAAATAGTAGGGGAGAAGCCTCTGAGGTGACAGTGATGGCTAATCTCATTGTTGCCCTAGACCCAAAGTGCCTAGTGAGGCCTTGCACTAGGCTGCTGGATTTTGTGATCACAATTCCCAAATTCAAAACTCAAAACAAACATCATAGAAACAACTTTCAAACTTTCTTATTTGATTCTTACCAAGTTCAAAGTCCCAATTGCCTTTGAATAAATCCCCTCAAGACTCACAACATGCATCAAAAAAACAAGTTTCAAAATTTTTTGATCTGATTCTAACCAAGTACAAAGACGACTTCAAAGTCCCAAATGAATTCCCAGACATGTTCCCTCAAGTATGCTTCCAACTTTCCATCATCTTAGAAAAAACGACATCTTTCATGCAAGTCCACGACTTAAAAATCTTGTTATTACCTAGACAGATAAGATACATAGGATCATCATGATGAGTAGCCTACTTTGTGTTGTTACCTAAACGGATAAGATACATATAATCCTCATGGTGAGTAACCTAATTTTAAGCTCATGTCATAAATGATGTTGAAAGGAACAGAGAGAAGAGAAGGGAGAGCTATTTCTCATTCTCTGTAGTAATAAATTCAGTTAGATAATTAGTTTATCCAAATGTAAGACAACATGATCATTATATAAACTATAATGCCATTGCTTATTTAACTTTTAGTGGGCTGCTTTTTAATTAAATCCATAAAAAGATAATACTCTTCCCTTTCAAATTCACGAATGAATGCCAAAGTATGTCCTGCAGAAGCTGCCATCCTCAACAACAAATGCATCAATATATGAACCAATGGTCTACAGCATTTACCGTTAAAAAAATTTGAATCCCAACAGCAGGCACACAAGTAAACCAATTGATCATTTTCTTTTCCTTTTTTTGATGTATCCATATCCAGATTTCAGAATTTTTGCAAGAGAAACAGGATTCGAAGTGACCTTCATGCTTATTCCGACGAAGGACTTTTAGTGTATAATGAACGCGGGTACCAATAATGACAAACACAGGAGATGGAGGCTCAAGAGACATGGCTTCTGCCACAGTCAAAACAATTGTATCTGATAAGTGTTCAAGTTCTGGTTCGGCTAAACGTACAGCTACACTTTCGCGGCCAATATCAATTCCTCTTATAACATAGAGATCTGAACCAACACCCTACAATAAAAGAAAACCCAATGATATTGAAGAACACTGCATCAGTACAAATATACACAAGAACATGCACAAACAACATTAACTTTCACAAGGTAAAAAGGAATCAATTACAAGGATTTACTTACACTTTCCTCAAGACCAATTCGAGTAGCAATATCTCCACAAAAACCTCCACAGTCACTTAAATGAGTGTCCATTAGTGGAACATGAACAAGCCGATGAGGTATCACATCACTTGTTGAACCTACAGGCACTAGTTGCCATGTGAACCTCAAACCCACTAAGGATGAAAAAACATTGTCTGCATGTCCAGATCACTATGTCAGCAATGTACAACATATATTTTGTCTACAACATGCATTGATGTCCAACAAAATGCAGCTAAACCGAACTAGCATGAAATAATAATGATTTGAAAATTTCACAATAATTATTACATTTGAAGAATGGCAAACTAGAAAACAAGTAACAAAAAAATGTGGCCACGTTTAACGAAGAGCTTCTTCCAAATGAAAAAACCTTAAATAAGGTTCAGCATTTTCCTGATTACTAAAATAGAAAATAAGCTTCAAGTTCTCCAACAAGGTATTATAAATTTGAGAGAAAATTCCTCTCAATTGGATACAAAATTCAGGCACAATTTCAGTCTGAGGTTAGATTATAAAGGAATTTAAGTTATCGGCATCTTAATGCTTGAACAATGAGCTTAAACAGCATAGACATTGTCCTTTGGAGAGACAATGATTTGGTTGCTTGAGTGGCCAAATGATTGCGATGATAGTGAAGATCAACCCCGAAAGGCGCAGTGGGCACAAAACAAAGATCTTGTGGCAGACTAAAAGGGCCTAGTTTTTTGCCATATGTAGTCACTACTCTTTACAGGTCAAGGCAGGCTCAAAAGGCCTGGTTTTTCAACGTAAGTTTATTGTATTAATAAAATGCAGAAAAGAGGTGTTTATTGCAGGACAAACCAAATTTTGCATCAATAGTAGATGGGCTCAATTTTTCAGCCATTTTTTATTTTAATCACGTTAGTGAGTGTGAATGATCAAGTGGTCGATGGCTCAACATGCTTACATTCAACCATTACTGATATAAGTCTTGAGGCTAGCTTTATTACTCAAGTTGTGGCTTCAAAAAAGAGGTACGCAACGCATAGAGAACATATCAAGAAGTGGAGTTGTGAACCATAATCTGTTGTTGATCAGTTGGTCAACTCAGAGGCAAGTTGTCTACAATTTCTAAGACTTGCTTGGTCCAGAAAAATTAGTTATGTTTTAGGACAACCAGTTCTGTCCAAGGCAACCATTAAGAGAGTTTATTACAATACATATTATATTAGTCATAATATGATCTTCAGGAAAATTTATAACATAATAAAGTCATGTGATAAAGTTATGATGATTAATTAAGCAAATATGTCAACATGTTAATAATTAGATAGTAGGGGTTACATAATGACATTGCTCACGTTAAGAGACATGCTTATGTACATACCAGTAATATAATAATTCTGAATCCCCTCTCTCTGGTCTGGATATTTGCAAATCTGCTACTGTGGACACATGTTTTCTAATAGGTTATTGGCAATTTTCCTCCCTGCATTATTTCTCATTGTCACACTACGAGTTATTAAAACAAATAATTTAGTTATGCATTTCACTTACCACTTTTCTCAAGGATAATTCACACTAAAAAAGCAATGACAAACCCCTAACACCTTGCCCATTGAATGTTTGAATAATCTCCTTTACAAAGTGGTCTACTCAATCACTTGTAATTAAGTGAGCAACCAAACCAAATGACAATACATTCATAGATAGATTTAGTGGCATTTGGCATTGTATTGTACAGAAATGTTATGGCATCTGGCAATTTAGTCAATTACACAATGGCCACCAAAGTTAATCTTTTTCACTAGTTTGTGGGATGGTAGATAGGACCATTAAAATCCAGTTTTTGAAAATTTCCTATGACAAGGATGAAGGAGCATCAAATCCTTAGCCAATGTTCTGCCTATGCTCAAGTAAGTCTTGTAAGTCTTCACCCATTATTTAGCATTTGACCACTGAAGTATACTTGAAGACTTAAAGACACCACGCCCAAGGATATGTCAGAAAGTTCTTGTACCATCAGAGTTCAGAGATGATCAGAGTTTTTAAGCTTTTTCTTCTTGTTCTTCTTCTTCTATATTGTACTCGGATTCCGCAAGCCCTACGGGGATGTAAAGTGATGTCAGTATGATGAATTGTGTCATGTAATACACCGAGTTAACTTGGGACATTGTCATCAAGTGAGCCCACTATGGGGAGTATTTTTTACATGGTTAATTATTGGTACTTTTTAACACTTAATAATTAATTGAGTTTTTTCTCCCAAATATAAGTCGGATTGTGTCCTAGTGTATAGTGTCCTTGATGGCGAGGCCTTGGGTGAGTCATAGTGTCTAGAGTCATTGTATATTACCATACTAAATCACTCGTAAAGTTTTGCTATTCTTCTTCTATATTGTACTCAGATTCCGCAAGCCCTACGGGGATGTTGTAAAGTGATGTCAACATGATGAATTGAGTCATGTAATAGACCAAGTTAACTTGGGACATTGTCATCAAGTGAGCACACTCTGGGGAGTTTTTTTACTTGGTTGATTATTGGTACTTTTTAACACTTAATAATTAATTGAGCTTTTTCTCCCAGATATAACCCCAAAGTCGGAGTGTTTCTTAGTGCCCTAGTGTCTAGTGTCCTTGATGGCGAGGCCTTGGGTGAGTCCTAGTGTCTAGAGTCATTGTATATTACCATACTAAATCACTTGTAAAGTTTTGCGGAATTTGATTAGGTCTAGGGGTCATTTTTTTTAAATTTCCCACAAGACGGAATTTTAATAAATTTTAATTGTAAATTGTAATAAATGATATCTAGAGATATTGTATGAGGTATGTGTGCTCAAAATTACACCTCTACACCTCAACTTTCTACTAAGGCACACTTTGAGGAGTAAAATATTAGTTGTAGACCCTCAAAACCCGCTTTTTGTAAGTCTATGGGAAAATATAGCAATAAAATAGCCCATAAATAAATCAAATGGAGAAAAATAAGAGAACTCCATGTGACAAAATGACTTGGAAATTATCTCAAGTCAAAAGGCAAGTAAAGAGGTAGTCAAATGGTGATTGGGCATATGACATCACCAAGAGATTGAGCACTTGGGAAAATCAAATTCCTTGCTACACTTGTGGAATTCGATTTAGTGACTGTTATCGCTCAATCTCGCAGGGGTCCTAGGAGGGCTTCCAAAGGAGCAACTATTAGACCAAGTGACAACAAATGGACAAAGACACATTGTTACCTTCGTCAATGTCCCCTACTCTTTGCAGACTTTCACCTACGGGAGGAGTCCCGGCATTAGGGCAATCACTATGAATGATATATCAATGATGTAGAGGTAATGATTTCAAGAGCTTATTCAAAAGAGAGACTCAGATGATAGGGGATGCTTGCTTTAGAAGCAAGAAGCATGGCTCTCCAAGAAGGGCTATAAGGAGAAGCCTAGACCTAGGGATGAGATATTGCTTGATGCGGGATACCCTAGACCTAAGATTCCTATGATAAAAGGGTTCCTAAGATGATCCTTGTGAAATTGGAGTGATAAAGGGGTGTAGGTAGTATATATAGGAGAAAAAAATTATCCTAGATGGTTCTTAGCCAGCAGAACCCAGATAGCTCGATGTGCCATTTTCTCCGCCAACTGAGCTAGCCATGTGATCCCTCGCCAATCTGTTATGAATGTATGTTTGAAGGTGAACCTCCCGACCCCAAAGTACGACTTTTCATTGGTTTGGTTGAGTAATTCTGTTTACTTTCCATGGGAACTTTTGGGCATGGATTGGTGGGGGGATTCGACGAAAAGAGTGGGTTGGGTTTGTATTCTTGTCTCCACTGCCTGATTCTGTGGTTACCCTTGTATCCTAGTCTCGTGGGATCTCCTTTGTCAGCCATTGGCTTCAGGGTTGGAACTACATGGGAAATCCCAAATTTGGTTGCGTGGTCCCACTTCCTGACACCATATACATCACCCCTTCCCACTCATTTTAACCCCATTCATCATTTTTCCCATCTAGGTCAATATGTGTCCACTAGGTCCACATAGGGTTAGCCTCCCCCTCCCCTTGTCCACACCTTCGGTCGGGCCTAGAATGATGCTCCGAAGGTTGATCCAACTAAAAAGAAAATAAAAAAACATAATTTGGCCACTCTCAATAGGAAAGGTACCATAAAATGCAAAAGATGGTCGGGACACACAAATTTAGCACGTGGGAAAAAGCCAAACATGAGCTCTACACCTCTACCCCTTATCCATGGCCATCACCATGGTTCCTATGGGCCCTAAATGAGCCCCCTTCATCATTAAGGAACCCATGATCGTCCCAACCCCTGGTGGGCAATGAACTGGCCCACCTTAAGGGGGTATCCACTGCTACATATTACACATCATGCTCTCATCCCCTAGAGCCCCGAGCAGTTATAAAGGAAAAACAATAAAAGGCAAAAGACATATGAAGAAGGGTGGAAAAACAAAGGTCGGGGTAATTCATGTACCACAATTTACTCCCTCCTACACTCATATACCCAGGTGTGGGCTTCCCCTATTATAGCTGCCCTTGCACCTTAAGGTGTGGACTTAATGATTCCCCTGATCACCACTCCATTCCATTATTATATCATTTGCCACCTACCACTTGAGGGATGTACCATGTACATGTCACCCTCTTTAGAGGTTGAAACCACCTAATAGGATCCTTGGTTGACCCCCCTATTGAGCTTGGAGACACTTGTACATGCCAAAGCCCGCTATGGAAGGGCATGTCACCATGAAGTGCCGCATTGATCCCATGACTTGTAAGCTTTATTACTTGATTATTCTAATGACTTGTTGTATTGGAGGGCAAATGGACGAATTGGATCTTATACAAGATTGCACGTGAGTTTTCATTTGGGGTTTGATCTCCTTATATGGGTCCTAGCCCTCCAGAGGGCCACATTGGCACTTGTAGGGTGAGCGTTGAGAGCCATGGGCCTCCACTATTGCAGATATTACTTCATGGATCCCCAACAGCACTCACTGATTGCTCATGTTCCACCTTTGGGATGAGGATGATGCACTTGGTTCACCATGCCCTACCAGCTCCACAGTTGCACCATGTACTTGGCATATGTTCCAAGGTCCAGAGGATGTCTCCCGCTGCAGAGGGAGGGATTATGTCATTGCTCTAACCCTTATAGATGGTCTACAGGCATATTTGATCCATTTGAAGACCCATGAGGATGCCCTTGTGTCCCACGCCCACTTGGGAGCACCACAAGTTCTTGTTTGGAAAACAAGGGGCCAACCCCTTGTCCACTATGTTTGGAGTCCATTTCTACATCATGGCACCCCTTGGACTTCATTAAGCCTCAAGGCCCAACAACTCACTTTGTTGATCATTCGACCCTCTTAAGAGGCTTATCTTTACATTATTGAACTATTTGGTGGGCTTGTCACCAAAAGTATTGTTATTGTGCACATTATTTTATTTTAGGGGCTCAATTAGGCCGATTTAGCTAAATCAAACTCATTAGAGAGTGTATAAATACAAGTGAGATGATTCATTTTGATCATCATCACTTGCATTGGGTTATTTTCTCTTGTGAGATTTTCGCTATCCCTTTTGGAGGATGATTTTGGATGCTATGGATGAATTTTGATGTTTGGATATTTCTCTCTTGTCTTGAGCTTCATTATTGGCATAATTTCATGATTGGATATACTCTTTTGTACATGTAAGCGCTCTCTTCATGCTTATTCTTGTTATTTACTTCGTCACATGAATGTTGCTAGGATTTTCACTATGTAAGTATGAAATTTACTGCTTTTCTATACGAATTATTGGAAATTGTGATCTTTTATAGCATCGCATCATGTCATGGGCCATGCACGAATGGGTAAATGTTCCTAGGGATAATTTGTGAAAAATACATCTCGATAAGTCATCAATTCTTGCAAATTGAAGTATAAAGTCCTTGAAGTAATTACTCTCATGCCCTAATGCCAGGCAAAGTTGTTTTAAGGCCTCCTTGATTGGGTGAACTCTTCCCAAACCATAAATTCTCCTTAATTCCACCTCTCCGAAAGGACAAGGCATTAATTCTCCCTAGGTGATCACTTTCAATGCTTATTCTTTTCACCTCCCTCTTTTTCTAGGCCTGACCTACATAGGTCACATAGGGCATCAATTATCTCACAATCTAGCCATCCAAACACTTCGATTTTTGGTCTACAACTATGTTGTGGTTTGCTCTAGAGGCCCTCCAAATTTGAAGCAAATCTGACATTGGGATCTCGATAGTGTTCTAGGATCTCTTCCGCAACTGAACAAACCCTCTTCTGACAACTCACACTGAGCTCTCTGGTTGTTCACACTAGTTGTAGTAGCCTTCTCTATAGATAATTCAGCCTCCCCTCACTTATCTCTCTTACACTAGAAAATCACTGGGAATCTCTCCAGAATCCTTCCCTTGCCAAATCTTTGATGCTTCCTCTTTCTGATGCTCTTTCCCTATCTCGAACTTGCCCTCCCTGAAAACTACGAACTAGATGAGTCGAACTACCTTGCTCACAACTGATCACACTAATGATATCCCCAAGCCCTTCAACCCACTCTTATAATCTCATGTTCAAGTCTCAACAGCCACGATTTAATCTCCATTGGTGACTAAGATCAATTGACTTCATCAACAAAAGCCTCTAGAGCAATCTCAAACATCAATAATTAATTGAATTAAATTTACCACTTTTACTAACTTAAACTTGGGAAATATTTAATTATGGCTCTCGTAAAACATTTTCTAGGTTTTGGAGATCTTGTGTTCCTTAGCCTCTTAACATCATGTGAGACTACAACACTTCTTTGATGCTACCATATCCATCAAAATCTAACAATGTATACTTCTATTAGGGTCGTGATCTCATTAGCAGCATGAATGGGATGGCAGATCCATCAGATGGATGCCACGATGACATTTCTTAATGGCGAGTTAGAGGAGGAAGTGTACATTGAACAATCGGAGGGCTTTGTTGTACACAACGGTGAAACCCACGTGTGTAGGTTGAAGAGAGCTTTGTACGGGCTCAAGCAGGCTCCCAGGGCATGGACTTCCTGAAGAGCGAGGCAGATGTGAACCTCTACTACTTGGTGGTCGAGGGTGATGTGCTCATTCTTGTCTTATACGTGGGCGACATGTTTCTTACTGGTTCACTAAGTTGATTTGGGGTAGCATCGGATGTTCTCTAGCCACGAAAATTGGTGGAGAGGCTAAGGCACATGAGATTCCAATACCCAGAAAGGCTTTGGGTAGATTCTTAACAGTTTGGGAAATATTAAAATAATTAATCTTTTAATGGAGTCCCTAAGTCTAAACTTAAAGAAAATAAAATATTAATGTGAATTAATATAAAACTGTGTTAGAATGGTCCAAAAGTCATGGATCAAGCCAAATCTAATCTTAGCTGTTGATTAGGGACTTAATCTCGGCCATTGATTTGTCAATGAGAAAAGTATAAGAGGAGGCTTGAGGGTCACTTGGAGAACACATCAAGAGATCAAGGTTTCGACTTTCTGGGGCTGGGTTTGCTGAGAAAGTTGAGAGAGTGATCAGAGTTGCAGCTGAGGGGTAGTGAATACAGAAGCAGGGAGGCAAAGATAGTGTCGGGAGGATCAACAGAATAGCCGAGAAAGCTGACGTAGAGGGCAGATGCCGGAACTGTCGAGAACTGCCAGAGCCGGGAAAGCTGACGCAGAGGGCAGAAGCCGAAACTGTTGGGAACAGTCGAAACTGCCGGGAACTGCTGGAACAACTGAGAAAGCTGACATAGAGGGCAAAAGCCAAAACTGTTGGGAACAGCCGAAACTGCCAAAATTGTCAGGAAAGCTAACAGACAAGGCAGAAGAGGCTGACACTGGGGTTTTTTGTGGGGTAGATTGGAGCTGAGGAGCTGTCGGAGTGTTTATCCGGGGTTTCAGCCGAAGCATCTGTCTCCGAAGGAGACATACTACTGCCGAGAGTTTTCTCTGTTGGGTATGTCGAATTTGACACCCAGATTGTATTCTGAAACTGCTTAATAAATCAAACCCTCAGATAGCTGCACCGGTTTTCCTGCATTGGATTTTTCCAGGGCCATTAGTCCAAAAATAACGTTGTCATTTGTGTGCTTGTTTCTGTTTCTTTCAATTGATGATCAGTAATGTGTTGAGCATGTACTTGTGTTTATTTTCAGTATTTACATGGTAAATAACTTGTTAATTAATCAGAACAAGTAGGAAGGAATAAATCAGAAAGTACATGGAGGGTTTCTAACGGGTTAGACTTAGAAATTCCAACACACTAGGAATCAAAGAGGAGTGCGAGAGAAGATCTTGCAATTGAGTTTGAGATGAAGGATTTGGGGCTCATTCACTACTTTCTACGCATGGAGGTGTGTCAAACAGATGGTTATATTTTTCTTGGGCAAGGGAAATATTAGATCAAAATCCTAAGGAAATTCAGGATGTAGGACTGCAAGGCCATGTCTACACCCATGATCAAGAATTAGAGGAAGGTAGACGCATCCAGGCAAAAGGATGTCGACCCCACCTTATGTAGGCAGTTGATTGGCTCTCTCATGTGAATTTGGTAAACACTAGGCCAGATATATCATATGCAATAAACACTCTCAGTCAATTCATGTTGGAGCCAAAGAGAGTGCATTCGCCAACAGCTAAACATGTGCTAAGATATTTGCATGGTACTATCGATTATGGGATCAAGGATACTCAAGTTGATGGCATTAGGTTCGTTGGATATATTGATGCAAATTGGGCAGGTAATACAGTGGATCGAAAAAGCACTTCAGAGTGTTGCTTCAGCATGGGATCAAGAGTTGTTTCTTGGTATAGAAGGAAGTAGAGGTATGTGGCATTGAGTTCTGCAAAGGCAGACTACATAGCAGTGAGCATGGCTATGTGCGAGGCTATATGGCTTCGGAAGCTGCTAGTAGCCTTGTTTGGTCAAAGGGTTGAGATGACAACAATACACTGCAACAAACAAAGTTGCATCAAGTTGTCATAGAATCCAGTGTTTCACGACAGTTTCAAGCATATAGACATCAGATACCACTTCATCAGGGATTATGTGTAGTGCAAGATTGATCAGCTACAGTATATACCCACAAATGAGCAGGTAGCAAATATATTGCCAAAGGCTTTGGGAAGGTAAGATTCATCTTCTTTAGAAACAAGATGGGTGTTGTGCAGAACACCATCCTTTCTAAGAGGGAGTGTTAGTTTATGTAGCTCGAACAGGTGTTCTAGTCTCATATTATGTCTATGAGGCTAAGGAACACAGTGGATTGGTTTTCTCCAATGCCCAGAAAAAAGTTTCTAAAGAAAAGTACCTTAAGGCTTAATTAGAAATAATTAGCCAGATTATTAATTTTCCTAGGTACAACTTAAGGAAATGGCTTAATTAATCAGGATTAACTAAGGTAAATTGATTTTACTCTAGTGGCTTCTAGAAAAGCTATTTTTAGAAGTCAAGATGATTTTAGTCATTGATTGACATTAGATCATGGCCATTGATTGTTCAACGAGAGTTTATAAAAGGAAATCAATGGGGCCTTAGAGAACACATCAGTGAGAGATTTAGAGAGATTTCCAATGATAGCAAGGGCGCAATGATAATGTGAGAGCACCAACAAATTGAGATCAACAATGATTAGAGAAAGGATTGCCGAACAGATTCTTAACAGCGATTTCCAAAGATTATTGGAGATCGATTTTTCCACAAAGAGGTTGAGTTTCCCAGAGGTGTGAGTTGCTTCAGAGAGGCCGAGTTTTTGTAGCAAGAAGATAATTTGCCAAAGTGATCAATCTGTACAAGGAAGCCAAGTTTGTCAGTGGGATTCGAGTTACAGGGAGGTCGCGTTGATTTTCCAGCATTGTGAGTTTTCCAGAGATGGATGGAGTGCCAGGGTCGCATGTGTGGCCAATTCAATGAGATAGAGGGAGGCCAAATTGGATCAAAGGGGCCAAATTGTCTCTAGGACCCAAATCAACTTGCAGAAGTGACTAGAATAATTTTCTAAAGGTTTGCTAATTTAAGGCAAATAGTTGTAATTTCTCCTCACAGATTTTGTTGAGCAATTAATAAAAATACTATCAAGAGAAATTCAATCCAACGGCACGTTATTCATCCATCAAGACGATTTTGGCACTTGCAGATCAGATGGGGTGGAAGATCTTTCAGATGGATGTGAAGACAACATTCCTCAATGGCGTGGTTAAGAAAGAGATTTATATGGAGCAGACAGAGGGGTTTGAGACCTGTAGCAGAGACACTCATATTTGTTTGCTGAATAGAGCTCTTTATGGGCTCAAACAAGCACCGAGATCATGGTACACTCGCATTGACAACTAACTTCAGGGGTTGAGCTTCACTAAGAGTGAGGGGGATGCCAACCTGTACTACATCACGGTTGGAGGGCTTTCGCTCATTCTATTGCTCTATGTTGACGATCTTATTTTGACTGTAGCAAATATCTTGATCTAGGATAGCAAGGCAAATCTTGCAAGAGAGTTGGAGATGATGGGCATAGGACTTATGCACTATTTCCTTAGGATCAAGGTATGGCAGGGTAATGGGAAAATCATCTTGGAGCAGGGGGGTACACTACAGAGATACTCAAGAGGTTTCATAAGACCCATGACCATGCCTGAGTCCCAAACTGGGGAAAGGTGGAAGCTAGCAAAGCAAAGCAAGTAGATGCTACATTCGACAGACCTCACATATGTTTTGCAATGAACTAGTTGAGCCAATTCATGATGGAGCTTACTAGAGTTCATTGGGTTGTTGCCAAGCATATTTTGAGGTATCTCAGAGGCACGACAGATTATGGATTATGGTATAGATAGGTTGACGGATAGAGGCTTGAGGGATTCACAGATGTAGAATGAATAGGGAGCTCTTTAGATCGGAAGAGTACTTCAAGTTGCGTCTTTAGTATTAGGTTAGTAGTTATTTCCTAGTTCGACAAGAAGCAGGGAGTAGTAGCACTCAGTTCAGCACAGGTCGAGTACATGGCCGCCAGTTTAGCCGCATGTGAATTTATCTGGATGAGGAAGTTGCTTTTGGGACTTCTCAGGTAGAGGATGGAGCCCACTCTCATAATCAGAGTTGCATTAAGAATCCAATGTTTCATGATCACTCCAAGCATATCGAGATCGGGTATCATCATCTTAGGGATTGTGTGCAGAAAGGGATAGGGAAACTACCGTATATTCCAACAAATGAGCAGGTTGCAAATATTTTGATGAAGGCCCTAGTAAAAGACAAGTTCGTGTTGTTCAGAGATAAGTTGGGAGTTGTACAAAATCCCTTCCTCACTAATATGGACACTTGAAAATGTAGTGAAGAAAGGTCTTTTAGCTTGTGCCTTAGCCAGTGAAGACCACGAATTAGTCTTTTTCTCACGAGTGTGAATTCATGACATAGACTTCAGATACAATGAGTTGAATATAGTTTACCGGAAAGGTCATCATGTTTGCATGCGTAGTGTTGGAGCTTCAGTTCATTGGAGTCTTCTTGTTGAAGAATGTAACTAATGTCGGTCTGCATAATCATATTTGAAATGTATTTGTCAAAAGAAAGAAAAAGAAATTTTATTATTAAATAAATTGGCTTATGAGGGCATGGATTTCATGCTTGGGTCAATTGGTTTTAGGTCAAAGTCTCCATTGAAGACTTCTAGGTTTATGTTAAGTGTCCTTGTCCATGTCACAATGTAAAGAACCCTTCTTGGGAATTATATGTCAAGAAAGAAAATTATTTTAATGTAAATTAGGTCAATTAGGCCTCTTCCACCAAGTCAGCCTCAATAGAAGAATTCGATCACCTAAGATGACTATATATAAGCAGCAACTCGACTCATTTGGAGGACATCTCACACAAATTCGAATTGCAATAGCTGGGAAGTAGAAAAAGTGTGAAGTTCCAGAAGGAAGTCGGAATCAAAGTTTTTGGGTCTCTCTCTCTCTCTTATGTCCAATGAAATTTTGAAGTTGCATCAAGGTCGAAGTTGTGGAGTTGTTACATCAAGGTCGAAGTTGTTAAGTTGCTACATCAAGGTTGAAGCTATGAAGTTGCTGCATCAAGGTCGAAGCTATGAAGTTGCATCAAGGTCGAAGTTGTGAAGTTGCTAGGCTAAAGCTATTGAAATTGCTAGATTGAAATTGCAATCCTAAAGTTGGGTCAAAGTTCTGTTGCTGGGAAGCCGAAATTTCTAAATTGTAGTTGGGTTGAAGTTGTTGGATAAGAAGAGACTACTAAATCATCTTGGAAGGCTGACTTGGTGGAGGAGGAAGGTATGTTGGTCTAGGGTCTTGGTCTATCTCATTTGAATTACTGAAGGAAGATTTCTTGACTGGGTTTCCCCTATATAGGGGTTTTACCCTAGCTGTGCACCTACATTTGATGTCCTTGATCTTCGTGTTTTGGTTTTGGTAATTGCTTGATGAACTAAGATAAAAGAAGAACATAAGAAAAACAATAATAACTCAAAAGAAATCACAAGTAATTATCAACAAGAGAAAATCTTTATGTCTTTCCGATTTTCTAACATGGTATTAGAGCTAAGGTGAAAACAAAGAAAAAGGTAGCCTGAAGATCTATCGAAGGGAAAATTCAAAAAGGAGATTGAAGGAAGATCATTAAAAGGATAATATATGGGGATAATCCTACTATCTACAAGAACTATGTCTAACTCGATGAAGGGAGAAAACAAACTAGAAGGAGCCTCCAAGTACAAGGCATGGAAAAAGAGGATAGATCTCATCCTCGATAAGAATAAAGTTTTGGATTTAGTTAGAGGAAAATTCAAGAAACCTACAGATGAATTAAGTGAAGCAGAGAAAGCAAAGTTCAGAGAAACCAAAATATTGGCCATCAACCTAATAGTGGATGAAGTAAAAGACAACCTCATTCCATATATATCCAACACAGATTCCCCTCGAGAAATGTATGAGGCTCTATCCAAATTATTCACAATCAAGAACATTAGTCAAATTGCAAGCCTGAAGAATGAATTAAGAACTATTAAGATGACAAAGAACGATATTGTGGCATCCTTCTTTATAAGGATATCTAGAATCAGAGACAGCCTTCAAGCAATAGATGAAATTGAACCAGAAAAAGAGATCGTGGTCACTGTTCTTCTAGGACTTACCAACATCATTAGTAAGCAACGAGGAGAAGGATGAAGAGGAGAACATCTCAAATGCCTATTCTGCTCATCACAAGAAAAGGGAACCTTCAAGAAGTACAAAGGACAAAAGAAGAAAGTAGACCTATCAAAGATCGAATGATACAATTGTCACAAGATGGGTCACTACAAAAGTCATTGTCCAGAGAGTCCAAGGAATAAGAAGAGAGATAGGGATCAAGCAAATATTGTCGATGAAGCTCCACCAAAGAAGAACAAGATGGAAGAATCTGAAGTCAAAGACTTATTTGCTAGGGACTCTTAGGGACTCTATCCCTTACATATCCTTCTATTCTAAGTTTTGAATTGTTTTCCTTTATGTTTTGATTTCTAGAACTTGTAAGTCTAACATCTCTTGTTAGAACACCTTTTATGTTTAGTTCTAGGCTTCCCTCAAGATTGGATTAAGAAGGAGCCTCCACCAACTTACCAAAAGATAAGTATTTTGTTCTTTGTTTCATCTTTTCATGTTTGGTTTCCTCCTCACATCAAGACTTGTTTGAATTATATGCTAATAACCTTTTATATTTTCCGTGTTAGGAAAACTTGCTGAATACTCAAGGGTTATGGAGGAGACTTCAAAGGATAGACTTGAAGCATGGAAGAAGTTATGCCCTTCAAGAATTGATGTCATACAAAGTTTATTAAAATACAGCTTGAGGTATGTCTTAAACTATGAGCTTTGTTATAAAGTTCTCTTCATACAAAAGGTACAGTCATTCTTTCTTTTAAAATTTTGCTTTACATTCCTAACATCGTTGTGTCTAGGGTTTTGAATCACAAAGATTCTTGTTAGGGTGATTAATCATTAGATTGAATCTACCCTCATTATATTACCATTCTTGTGGAACCCTAAAAGGTTAATTGTAAAACCCTAACGTAAGGGTATGTCAATATTTATGAAACCCTAGTCTACTTAGGGTAATTGATGAAATCTAGAAAACCTATTCATTTTATGTTTAGGATTTTGGTATTGTTATGGAAGCCCTAGTCCTTTAGGGTTTGTAGTTAATATTTAAAGTTATGTATTGAAGCCCTATCTCTTTAGAGTTTGATGAATTAGGGTTTACGAGCAAAAACCCTTATAATATTTGTAGTAAGATCCTAGGAATGAAGCCTTAGGTGTATGTTTGTCTGTTTGATCAAAACCCTCGCTTGGTCAAAATTGTTGTATGTCTAACTTTAATGTACTGATATTTGTGTCTTGGGTTTACCTAGTAGATATTGCTGTGATATGCTTGTGCATGATTAGGAAATCCTAGATATATGTATGCTAACATAATTATTGATGCTCATAGTTTGTTAATTATAGGATTTGTAACAAAACTTTAGTAGAAGATTAATATTCTAGGATATGATGATATAGTCTCTGATATGATGATAAAATCTAGAGTTTGTAACAAACCCTAGTAGAGTCTAACATGTATAGTAAAATTGTTATTTGATTACATTGCGATGGAATCTAGGGTTTGTAATGAATCATAGTAGAATCTATCATATATCTTTGAAAATAATATTGAGGCACTAGATAGAATGAGAGATTGATTTCTTGATTAAGTTGCTTTATGTTATAGTCTAGGGTTTGTAACAAAACCCTAGCAAGAAGTTGAAGTTTAGAAGTATGTGTCTCTTGTTGATTATGAACTTATCTAGGTTTAGGTATTTGATGTCTAAAGTCTAATGATTCCATTATTGTATTAACATGATTTTAATATAGTTAACTTCATGCTTTTGTATTTGGTTGTACTTATTGTTTAAGTTGTGCAGGTACATAATCTTCAAGATGTTGGAGATATTCATAAGTAAAGTTGGCTTGATAATATTATGAAGAATGAAGATGATCAAGATGACCTTGATGTTGTAAAAAGGAATGAAGCCATGATAGGCTCTCTTAGGCCTCCTCCACCAAGTCGGCCTCAGGGAAGGACAAGTCAGTCTCATTAGAAGAATTCGATCACCTAAGATGACTATATATAAGCAACAACTCGACTCATTTGGAGGACATCTCACACAAGTTCGAATTGAAGTAGCTAGGAAGCAAAAAAAGTGCAAAGTTCAAGAAGGAAGCTGGAATCAAAGTTTTTGGGTCTCTCTCTCTTTCTCGTGTGCAACAAAATTCTGAAGTTGCATCAAGGTCGAAGTTGTGACGCTGCTACATCAAGGTCAAAGTTGTGAAGTTGCATCAAGGTCAAAGTTGTGAAGTTGCCAGGCTGAAGCTATTGAAATTTCTAGATTGAAACTACAGTCTTGAAGTTGGGTCAATGTTTTGTTGCTAGGACGCTGAAATTTCTAGATTGTTGCTAGGTCGAAGCTACTAGATAAGAAGAGACTACTAAATCAACTTGGAAGGTTGATTTGGTGGAGGAGGAAGGTTTGTTGGTCAATGGTCTTAGTCTATCTCATTTGAATTACCGAAGGAAAAGTTTTTGACTGGGTTTTCCCTTATACAGTGTTTTTGCCCTAGCTATGCGTCTACATCTGGTGTCCTTGATCTTCGTGTTTTTGGCTTTGGTAATTGCTTGATGAATTAAGATAGCAGAAGAACATAAGAAAAACAATAATAACTCAAAAGAAATCACAAGTAATTATCAACAAGAGAAAATATTTCTTCCTTTCCGATTTTCTAATACTTCTTCAGTTAGACTACAGGATGAGGTGGAAATGACAAGTTCAGTTAGAACGAGTTTAGAATTCAATGTTGATTGGAGAGAGAACGAGTTAAGACTCCAATGTTGATTGGAGAGAGAACAAGTTGAGATCTTAGTTAACTCGCAATCACAACTAAAGGAAACTTGTGATCGAACTTGGCCTCCTTGGATGCATCAAATTCTATCTATAAAAAAAAGGACGAAGGCACAAGATCATATATCATTATTTATTGTGGAATACACGTCAGTTGTGGATCAATAATGCGCATAGATTTAGGAGCCACAAGTGCGCAACGATCAATATTCATAGAGCAGGTCGAGATTATTTCTTCTTTGACAAATAGATCCCAAGAAGGATTTGTTAGAATATGACATGGACAAAGACACTTGACATAAACCCTAGAAGCCTGCAATGGAGGCTTTGACCTAAAAATAATTGACCCAAGCATGAAACCCATGCTTTAATAAGTCAATTTCTTTAATAATAAAATTTATTTTTCTTTTCTTTTAACAAATACATTTCATAATGACTCAAATATAATTATGAAGACTGACACTAGTTACAATCTTCAACACTCCCTCTTAAATATGGAGGTATTCATAATTACAGATATATAGAGGTATCCATAATCTTGGATAGGTCCACTTTCTACTTTGGTCCTTTGAACTTCTTGAAGTTTCCCTCCTTGTGATGAACAGAATAGGCATTCAAGGTATTCTCTTCTTCCTCCTCGTTGTTTACTAATGATATTTTGGCTTCTTTTTGACTACATGTATTCCACATTTGTTCAAATGTCGGAGTATCCTTCCAACTGTTAAGTCTTGATGAAAAGGCACTCCAAGATTTTGTATTGCGAGCTTCTTTTCTAGGACAACTTTATCTAATGCTTGGAGTTCATCTATGATTCTATCATTTGTCATCTTAGCAGTTCTTAGTTCATTCTTGAGACTTGCTATTTGACCAATGTTCTTGATTGAAAATAACTTGGAGAGAGCCTCATACATTTCTTGGGTGGAATTTATATTGAATATATATGGAATTAGGTTATCCTTAACTCCATCCACTATAAGGTTCATAGCCAAGATTTCGATTTCTCTAAACTTTGCTTATTCTGCTTCACTTGATTCATCCGTAGGTTTCTTGATTTTACCTTGAACGAGATCCAAAACTTTGTTCTTTATGAGGACGAGATCTATCCTCTTTTTCCACGCCCTGTAGTTGGAGGCACCTTTTAGTTTATTTTCTCCCTTCATTGAGTTTGAATTTTGACATAGTTCCTGTAGATAGTAGGCTTGTCTCTTTATATGATTCTCTTTAATGACTTTTCCTTGCCTTTTCTTCAATAGATTTTCAACCTGTATTTTTCTTCTCTTCTTCACCCTAGCTCTGATACCATGTTAGAAAATCGGAAAGGTAGAAAGATTTTCTCTAGTTGATAATTACTTGTGATATCTTCGAATTCTCATTATCTTTCTTATGTTCTTTTATCTCAGTTCATCGAGCAATTACCAAAACCAAAACACAAAGATCAAGGGACACCGGATGTAGCACTCAACCAGGGCTAAAACCCCTAAACAAGGGAAAACCTAGTCAAGAACTCTTCCTTCAGTAATTCAAATTGAGACACACCAAGACCCTAGACCAATAGACCTTCCTCCTCCACCAAGTCAACTTTCCAAGATGATTCAGCGAACTTCAATAGTCACTTCTTATTCCAACAGCAACAACTCAGAAATTTTGGCCCTGGCTTCACCAGCAGCCTTCAAAATTTCGGCCTCCCCAACAACTGCAGAATTTCAGCCCCCTGGCAGCAATCTAGAACTCCGCACGAGTGAGATAAAAGAGAGAGATTTCAGCTTCTTTAGTAATATGTTGGCCTCCTTATTCTTTGGTAGACTTTTCTTTTTCTTCCCTTGAAATTCACACTTTTTCCTTAGCCCAGAAACTATAGATCGAACTTGTTTTGTTGATGTTTCAAATCAGATCGAGTTGCTCCAATATATAGGCTTCTTGTGAGGACGAATTCCCCTGTTTGAGGCCAACTTGTCCTTACTTGAGGCCGACATGGTGGAGGAGGCCTAGAAGACCTAAAATACAATAAAATAAATTTATTCTTTGACAAATAGATCCCAAGAAGCGTTTGTTACAATATGACATGGACAAAGACACTTGACATAAACCCTAGAAGCCTGCAATGTAGGCTTTGACCTAAAAACAATTGACGCAAGCATGAAACCGGTGCTTTAATAAGTCAATTTCTTTAATAATAAAATTTCTTTTTCTTTTATTTTCACAAATTCATTTCATAATGACTAAAATATAATTATGAAGACTGACACTAGTTACAATCTTCAACATTTGTCACCTTGGTAATCACTGGTATTATCAAACTTTTGAAGTAAAAGTTGAAAATCTCCTGTATTTGTTTCTATTATTTTACTTAAATTTCGAACATTACCATCAATTGTTGTAGGATGTTTGTGGTTCAACCTCATTAGACCTCAAATGGAGGAAGTAGAATTTCAATATCACATTCAGAATTTAGCAAAATTAACAGTTTCAGCAATTTAGGATTGGAAAGATTTTAGTGCTTCTACTGGATTCTATTAAGTATGAGGCTATGGGAATGGCACTTAACCAAAAGCACCAATGTATCATTTCCACTGGATTCTATCATGTACAAGGTAATGGGAATGGTAATGCTGATCATTGAGCTCCCCTATCACGACCATAGTAAATACTAAAAATGTTCCCTGCACTCAAGAAAAATCACTGATTAGAACTATTAAAGTTTTTTTAACTTTAGTTTAACAACTGAAATGGAGAGTTTGAACAAAATCAGACGGTGTTGACTGATGGCCCTGGAGGACCAAGGTAGAGGCAAGCCCTTAAGGGCAAGAGGGTGCTATTAATGATGAGGATCCCAATATAAGTGATGATTTTGATGATATGTAGTTATTTGTTAAAGCATGATGTTTTTTGGACTCTAAATGCCAATTAGGCCATCCATGTCTATGCATTTTGTTTCAGATATGTATTACAATTCACACTCGGGGCCCTTCTGCTATATACACCCACAGTACTTACATGCTAAATACATGATCAAATTATGCATATTTGATGTCTGACAGTTTGGATTTACATTCAATTGTGTATGTGTATTATTAAATTTTGCATATTTGATGTATTTTTTAATAAATCAGTTCACAAATTAGTTTACAGACTGGTTCTGATCCTGGTTCTGATAACTTTGCTCGTGATGATGGATCATGAGATACATTTATTATTTTCTTGATGTGATTCTGTACTACCCTCTCAGGACTTAGAAGTCAGAACAGATAATAATTTAGTTTCAGTGTGCAATGTATCACTTGAAGGCATCTTATACATCTTATATATCAGTTTTATTTTAATATTTATGTATCAATCTGTTTGCTTATGTTGTTTTTGCTTTAGGTGTTTAAAAATGAAAAAAAAAATTGTATTTTTTGTATTTTTTCACGTTTACCAATATTTTCCCCAATATTGACAATAAGTTATATTCCAGACCCTTGGTAATATATTTGCCAACACGATAAATGTAACATTGCTTCAAGTTTAGTCACATAAGACAACTACAGCAATGTATACCTAATTCCATTATAGCAAATACAGAACACAAACACATTACTAAGCAAAGCAATTAAAGAAAACAGTTATAGCTCCAAAGACCTTCGTCATCAAAAGCATGAACACGAAGTGTAGCGAGCCCATCAAGATCGAGTTTGACAGAATGATGAAAGATCTGAATCCGTGAGATTCTGTCAATGAATACTTCACAGCGGATAACCTGTCCACTGCGGATGTCAGAGGCATGGACTGCTGTCACTTTCTTCCCACTAAATGGAGCAATGGAGATTAAATGTGCACTTGCTGAGCACTGACTTGTCTCATTATATTCTGGTATGACAGATAATATTTCATGATGATCCCATGTCCTGTCATCAACAAAGAAAAATCACCCGGTAAATAGAACAGTTTTAACATATGGGCATTGACTGAAACTGATAACATCATTGTAGCTCTCAAAGATGAGCACTGAGATCTACAAAATTATCAAATAGCCAAACTGAAATAAACACTATGTTTGAGACAAATAGCCAACTGAAATAAACACTATGTTTGAGACAAAGAATGGTAACAACAAAACCACCAAGAACTTAAGATAAGAACAATTTTATTTATTTCCATTGTTATCCCTCATGTTGCATCATGGTTACCTTCGAAATTTCATCACACGTTGATGTGAAAGATATTTGCAGATGATTTTGATGGATTACTGGTGAGATCCAGGTGCATTACATGGATGCACACACTTTCCCTAGCATTTCCCTTGTGGCTTGTTCTGACCACTGTTTAGAGGCAGGTACATGGTCTCTAGAGGAAAGTAGCTGTTGTACTAACAATTATTTGTTGCGCCTAATGCACATCAGGGCCTTCTTGGCTTTATTGATTATGTACCATGGTCCATGTTACAGCACTTTCATTTGACTATATTTCAGCTTCGTAGTAACAGGATGGATATGTTTATGTTGCAAAGGGGTGTTCCACACCTTTACCCTTTAATTTGAGGTTTAGCAACTACATGACTATGGTCTAGAGAAGTTATGTTGGTTATTTGGTGGGTGATAGGCTTACGAGATGATTTCCCTAGCACATTGGGTCTATTTTCCCTAAGGATTGCACATTTACATGCTTGATACTGTTCACTTTGAATGTTCCTAGCACATTAACCCCATCTCCCATGGTTCCGACAGTTTTATTGATATATCTGGTGTATTTCTTATGGTTGGATACATCCTAGTGTGAGCACCCTAGGACATGGGGGTATTTTTTATGCATATTGTTACCCACCACTAGTGGCTGACCCCATAGGAGAAATTTTCTCCTAGAATTGTCTTCAGCCAGCAACCGGCAGCCCCTTGCCAGCCATCTGATAGCTTTGATGTGCTACTTTTCTCCACCACCTGATCCAGCCATTATGTACCCTCACTCATCTACCATGATTGTATGTTTGAAGGTGGGCCATCCAATCCAAAAGGTATGACTTTTCATTATGTATTTGGGTGTTTATGCTTGTTTTTCTTGGGCAAACTTGGGCATGGATTACTGGGAGACTTGAAAGAAGGAAGGGCTTAGAATGTACTCTAGTTCTCTTACCTTAATTGGGAGATTAATCCTAAATCCTAATCTCGTGTGATCTCCTTTATTGGTTATTAGCTTTAAGAATGGTACTACATGGGAAACCCTGATTTTGGTTGGATGGTCCCGCTTCCTAATACCATATATGTCACTCCCATCCACTCATTACAAGCCCTTTTCACATTTTCCTATCTCAGTCCACATTTGTCCATTGGGTCCACAAGGTGTTAGGATCCCCTTCCCCTTGCTCACACCTTGGGTTGAGCTTGGAACGATGCCCCGAAGGTTGATGTAGCTAAAAGAAAAGATAAATGCATAATATGGCCACATAAAACAAGAAATGTACCACAAAATGCAAAAGATGGTCGGGACAATAAAATTTAGCAAGTGGGCAAAAGCCAAACATGAGCTCTACCCCCTATCATTATGGCCATCACCCTAGTTCCTTAGGCCCCTATGAGTGCCCCCTACATCATTAAGGAACACATGAATGTCCCAACCCCTGGTGGGTAATGAACTACCCTACCTTAAGGGGGTAATCACTGCTACATCTTACATAGCATGCTCTCATCCCCTATAGCCCCAAGCAATAAAATAAAGAAAAGACAATACAAGGCAAAAGGCATATGAAATAGGGTGGAAAAAAAAAGGTTAGGTTAATTCATGTACCGCGATTGCTCCCTCCTACGTTCATATACCCAAGGTATGGGCACTCCTTATCATAGCTACCCTTGTACCATGACATGTGGCGTGGAGTCTTCCCTTTGTCCCCACTCCGTTTCATCATTTTTTCACATGACACCTATTATTTAAAGGGTGTACCTTGGACCTTTCATTCCCCTAGAGGTTGAAACCACCTAATAGGGTCCTTCATTAACCACTCCTACCCAAGAAGGTAACACTAATACATGTTCAAAGTCCCAAATTTAGAAGGGAAACCCACTATGAAGTTCTCAGTTTTGCCCTTCATTAACAAGCTTATTTACTCGATTGCACTAATGAATCATTGTATTTGAAGGTGAGGAGATGCATTGGATCTTATACGAGATTGTAGGTGGGTTTTCATCTTGGACTTGGCCTCCCTATACAGGATCCAAGCCCTCCATAGGGTCATAATGGCATTTGTAGGGTGACAGTTGAGAGCCATGGGCCTCCACTGATGCAGAGCATTGATTGCCACACCATAGGCTTCTCCAGCCCCACCATTTGCTTGTCCGTGCCTCGATTATTCAAGATGATGATGCACTTGGACCAGGATCCCCTAGCAGGCTGCACATTGCACCCAACACTCGACAACTGATCCAAGGCCCAGAGGAGGTTATGTCTTTCCTAGGGAGAGATGGGAGGGCATGTGTCATCTTCTAGCCCTCATTGATCGAGCATCAACTTCATTTTGAGCCATTTGGAGACCCATGAGACCCATTTTGGAGCCCCAAACCCAAAATAGGGGTCTCGGAGATGTTTTGCAACATTAAAATGGTATCACCCTCTTCATCGTGATTTTTGAGGCCCTCTCCCACATTTTTGGCACAAAGAGGCCTCAACATTGCCCTTCTAGGCCTCCACACATGCATGATGTCAACCTTGTGTGGTCTTAGGAGAGAGAAAATCATTTTAAAAAGCTATCATGGTTGGCTTGTAACCATGTGTAGGTTACTTAGCACATTAGGCATGTAAAGGGGCTTTATCATTAGTAATTTGAACTCATGGTACTTGTATAAATAAATGAGACCTATTCTCATCCCAAACCATCACACTTTGGATTTTTGCATAGCTCACTAGAGATTTCGAACCTACAATTTGGAGAAGGATTTGGATGTTGATGGATGAACTTTAATGTTTGGATCTTTTCACTATCTTTCTTGGAGGCCGCAATGTCTTGTTGATGGATGGATATACTTCACGTTGTCTCGTAAATGCTCTTTAATGATGTATTTCTGATTTTCACTGATGTCTATTGCATGGAATATTGTCTCTTGATGGAATTTGTGCCCTTGTTATTTAAGATTGTTCTAGAATTGTAATCCTGAGAAATTTTGTATGTGTTATTCATTGATAATGTGAAAAGAATGTTCCTAATGGATATTAATTATATTCAATCCATGAAACTCCATTAAATTGAATTGAAGAGGGTAAATGCTTGAAGGGGTAGTTAGGGCTTCCTCTTTAGGCCTCCTTGAAGGGCAATTTGGTCAAATAAAAGTTCTCGTGACTCCAACCTCCCATTGGTCTAGGCACTAGTCCTGTCCCTTGGTGGTCACCCTTAAATTTTCTCCATAAATTATCCTCCTTTTCTTCGTCCCTTTAAGGATAAGGAGGCTCATCTAGGGCTTGGTGTGAATTCCAATAGAGGAGGAATTTGAGTCTTGCTTGGATAGAAATCTTCCTTTGTGTCTCCTCCCAAGGTGCTCAAGTTTTGGAGGAATTCCCACAGTGAATTCTCCACCAATTTTGATGCCCTAGTTGACACATGAAGAGGGAACCCTAAAGGATAATCCTTCAACTAAGGGATTCTTTGAGGGCAATATCTTTAGTACTTGGTAAATAAATCATTCATTGCCTTTCCTCTCTCTCTCCTACCTTGACCTTGGATGCACATATATCGTGTCAAATATCAACCCTAGGTCTCATGTAGTTTCTTTTCCAAGGGGTTTTTCATGGAAAGTCTTAATAGCTTCTCCCAAAGTTTGCACTTTGTTGAACCCTTCCATTGAATGAGCTACCTTGCCTCACTTCAAGTGAGTAATAAAAAAGGCTCATCTAGTGCCTATAAGAACCAGGGTGATGGCCATGAGAATGGGGTAGAGCTCATGCATTGGCTTTTGCCCATATACTAAATGTGTTTGTTCCAGCCATCTTTTACATTTTGTTGTACATTTTCTATTGAATGTGGTCGATTATGCTTTTTTCTTTTCAGCTGCATCAACCTTCGGGGCATCGTTCCAGGCCCGACCCAAGGTGTGGGCAAGGGGAAGGGGAAGGGGAAGGGGAAAACTAACCCTATGTGGACCCAATGGAGGAATGTGGACCCAGGTGAGAGGAATGATGAATGGGACACATGCCAAGGTACAAGGGTAGCTAATAAAGGGGAAGCTCACACTTGGGTATATAATGTATAAGAGGGAACAATTGAGGTACATGAGTCACCCCGGCTTTGATTTTTCCACCCTTCTTCACTTTCCTTTTGCTTTTGATGATTTTTATTTGGTTAACTACTCGGAGCTCAAGGAATAAGAGCATGATATGTAAGGTATAACAGTGGATACCCCCTTTGAGGTCGGGTGGTTCATTGCCCACCAGGGTTGGTACAATCATGGGTTCCTGAATGATAAAAGAGGCTCATCTAGTGCCTATAAGAACCAGGGTGATGGCCATGAGAATGGGGTAGAGCTCATGCATTGGCTTTTGCCCATGTACTAAATGTGTTTGTTCCAACCATCTTTTGCATTTTGTTGTACATTTTTTGTTGAATGTGGCCAATTAGGCCTTTTTCTTTTCAGTTGCATCAACCTTCAGGGAATTGTTCCAAGCCCGACCCAAGGTGTGGGCAAGGGGAAGGGGAAGGGAAAGACTAACCCTATGTGGACCCAATGGAGGAATGTGGACCCAGGTGGGAGGAATGATGAATGGGGTTAAAATGAGTGCAAGGGGAGTGATATATGTGGATGAGGGAGCGGGACCACGTAACCAAAATCAGGGTTTCCCATGAAGTACCATCCCTAAAGCCCAAAGGTCAATAAAAGATATCCCACTGGACTAGGGTCCAAGGTTAACATCTAAAAGAGGTCTAGGGGACAAGGGCACAGACCTATCCCAATCTTTCCGCTGAATCCCCCCATTAATCCATGCCCAAAAGTTTCCATGATAAGTAAACTACAATACTCAATTACCAAATGACAAGGCATACCTTTAAGTTTGGGAAGCCCACCTTCAAACATACAATCATCACAGGTGGGTGAGGGACCACATGGCTGGCTCAGGTGGCGGACAAGTGGCACAACGAGCTAGTTGGTGGCTGCAAGGGGCTGTTGGCTGCCGACCAATGTGGAAAAAGTCAAAGTCGGGATTAAATCGGCAAGGGTCCAAAAGTTGAAAAAGCCGTTAAAGTCGGGAGTTTTTCGAAAAAGTTGGCAAAATTAAACGGCCAGCCAAAAAAATAAAAAAAATCGGGATTTAATCGGCCAGCCAAAAAAATCAAAAAATCGGGATTTAATCGGGATTTATTCCCGACTTTTTCCACACTGCTGCCGACTAAGGACCATCTTATAGAAAAAAAAAAAAATCTAGGGATATCACCCACAAAATGGTGGGTGACAATCTACAGTATAGTTCAGATGGAACACTATATTTTCTACACACATTTTGACATTAATTTAAAAATTCAGTGGCTAGTGGACCCTATTTTGACCACATGGTGGTTATTTGGTAGAACACCTTGGTTTCACACTTGTATTGAGGTTATTGAGGGGTGGATGATGCTTTAGTTAGGGCACTCACCTTGATTGACACAGATGTTGAGGTGCCCTCACATTATAACAATATTTTATTGTTTGAGATGGGATTGTTGTTAAATTTCTAATACCATCCATATTTATTTTCTCACAGCAATTTCATTTATCCCCATTTTATTATTATTTATTAACCAAAATAATAACAAAATCACCAAAAAATAAAATCAACGGTATCTTTAACTTCTAGAATTAAAAATATGTAGCAGAAATAAGCCAGAGAGATCAATCACAAATTGAAAAGAATTAATTAACCCACGACAATTTTCTGTCCTTTCATTATCTGGAAAATTTGGGTTTTTCGACCCATAGAGATACAAGGAGAAATACAATCTGGAACCTGCAACTCAGCTCCCTCAAAATGAATTTGGCCCAAGTAAATTGGCCTTATGAAAATTTGCCTCCAGATGAAATCACACTGAAGAAATCAACCTACAACAATCAAATTTGCGCCTTCCAGCAACTCGATCTGCACCCTACCACTAATGTGCACTGGAAAACCCCATCACTCCAACAACTCGACCTCCTCCACACAAACTCGATAACCCTTCCGACAACTCGACCCTCTTGGATTTGCTCAAACCCACTTGCACTTCTCCTCCTCTACACATTGGTCACTAAACCACTCGCGTTACAAAGAAAATTGTTCTCTCGTGATGACTTGCTCACACACTAGTGCTCTTCGTTGTGTCTTCACCTCCATCGCTAGCCTCCATTTATAATCTTAATTGAGTCCATATCTCTAAAATCCCAATCTCCCCTCTAGAAGCATCTCCTGAAGATCAACGACTGAAATTATGTCTAAGTCACTTCAATAATTAAATTAATTATCCTTAGAAAATAGCCCAATAGTCCGCAATAATTGAATGACTTTAATTATTGTACTTGTCCTAAGTTAAACTTACGAAAGAAGACATAAATCACTAGAAGAGGCAAATAATGTCTTCCACATGCTAAGACACCAAGTAATAGAAGACCTTCCGATGCTACTCACATTAAAACTCCCTCTTAGCAAGGAAGGGATTCTTCACCACCCCTAGCTTATCCCGATACTTCACAAACTTTCCCTTCACTAGAGGCATTGTGAGAACATCTACCACCTGCTCCTCTGTAAAGACGTACTGCAATCTCATAGCCCCCCTCTAGACCTTGTCTTTGAGGAAGTGATATCTGATCTTGATATCCTTGGACCGATCATGAAACACAGGATTCTTAGAGAGTTTAATGCAACTCTGATTATCACAGTGCATCGCTATTGACCCCATCTGCAAATCAAATAATCCCACAAGCATCTTGCAAAGCCCCACTGCTTCACAACTCGCCATACTCGTTGCCATGTACCTCTGCCTCTACTGAAGTGAGTGCCACTGATTATTGCTTCTTGTTGAACCATGAGATCATGGTTGATCCCAAGCTAAAACGACATCCAAATGTGGGCTTTCTGTCCACCACACTCCTTGCCCAATCATAGTCTGTATAGCCCTACAACTCCACTCCTCTAGCTCTGACATAAGTGA
The DNA here is from genome assembly GCA_000404065.3 of Pinus taeda. Classification (NCBI taxonomy): domain Eukaryota; kingdom Viridiplantae; phylum Streptophyta; class Pinopsida; order Pinales; family Pinaceae; genus Pinus; species Pinus taeda. The sequence continues at coordinate 258,607 of APFE031634060.1, forward strand.
TAAGGTGGTATTTGATGTACTCAAAGAGAATCCTTTGAGCCTTAATTTTTCCTTTTTTCATATTTGTCCACCTCTTGAGCATTATTCTCATCTAATGCTGGAACTTTTCCTTGAATGAATTTCATGACATCATTTTCTTTAAGGGCTAAGACAATTAGGCTTTAAAATTAGATGCTCCATCAAGCTTATTGCTTTCCTTCCACATAAACACCATTGGATTAGACATATAGACTAGGAAGAGAGTTGCTACGAAACTGTTCTTTCAAATATATCTTCAAATATAGTTGCTTAAATGATGATATTCTTTTTTATGCCTTGGAAGGGTGTCTCCAAATGTGATCTTTGCTTTCTTCACCTTAGCTTTGATACCATGTTGGAAAATCAAGTGCAATGGAAATGAAGCTTGATTCTCCTACTTAATAGTTACTTGCGAATATTAATCTTCTCATTTTAGTTATTAGTTCTTCTTCATCAAACAATTATACAATATTTTAGTCTTTCAAGATCACAAAGAAACAAGAGACGCAAAAGTTTAAGCTTCAAGCCAGGGCAAAACCCCACAAAGGGGAAAACCCAACAATTCTCTTATTGAATGAAGTCAAATGAGATATCCAACACAAGACAAACTGTCAAATATTCCAAGTCAGCTCTCCTCTCAGTCTTCTTCAACGACTCAAAGTCAACGGAAGTCAAAAGTGATCAAATCTTCTAAAATTGGTCAACAATCTCTGAATTTTCGACCCTTACTGCAAAGGTAGAATCTCGACCCTATTACAGAGTTCAAAAAACCTTAGAATCTCGCACATGTGACAGATAAGGCAGAAAAATTGGTCTTTTCTTCTTCCTTTGATTTTTATTCTACTCCTCTAAATTCGGCTTGATTTTTTTCTTTGTTTGGTGCAGAGATTGATGTTAGATGTGTGTATTTTTTTGTCTACCATGTGGTCGAATAAATGTCCTTTATATATCTGCCTAGATAGGCGATAAACAGCCACACAGGCCAACTTGACAAGGAGAACCAACATGGACCTTTGATTGACTCATTTTGACTAAAATAAAAATCCTCTATCTTTTTCTTTCAAATGTCAAATATGACATGACTCAAATACGAAATCCTTTGACTCTTTTTTACTTATTGAGCATGAAGAACATGTTTGACCAAAAATAAAATAATAATAATAAATACATCAACAATTATTTTTCATTATGAAGACCGACACTAGTTACATTTTCAACACCTAGGTCAATCTTAACTGCGGGTCTATCAAGCGTCGAGAGGGATCAAATCCCTCAAGGTGCAAACCTCTTTTTGAGTGCAAAACTTGTTGAAAGGTTTGCACCTTGACAGATTTGATCCCTCTCAACACTTGATGGTATCAAAGCTAAGGTAAAGGAAAAAAAGGAGAAAGGCAGCTTGAAGGTCTATTGAAGGAAGGGTCAAGAAAAGGTTTCAAAGAAGATCATAAGGAGAAGGACCATATAAGAGTTTTGAAGAGGAAGGCCTATTATCTATATCAAGTAAGGGAAAATCTATGGCAACTTCAATGAAGGCAAAAATCAAAGTAAGAGCATCCAACTATAAAGCAGGAAAGAAGAGAGGATAGATCTCATCCTTGTAAAGCACAAAGTAATAGATTTTGTACTCGAAAAAGTCAAGGAACCCTCAGATGATGCAGGAAAAGAAAAGTACAAGGAAACAAACATCTTGACCATAAATCTAATTGTAGATGGAGTGACGGATAACTTAATCCCCTACAGATCCAATATCAAAACTACAAAAGGGATGTATGAAGCTCTCTCCAAACTATTCACCATCACGAACATTGGACAAGTAGCTAGTCTCAAGAATGAACTAAGAACAATAAAAATGACAAAAGATGATATTGTATCTTCTTATTATGAAAGGATCTCCAGAATAAGAGATGAGCTCCAAGCCATTGATGAAGTCATACCAAATAAAAAGATTGTGATTGTTGCACTACTAGGTCTACCAAAATCATGGAGTACCTTTGCATCAGGTATTAGCAATTGGAAAGAAACACCATCCTTTGAAAAAATGTGGAATGCATGAGTCAAGAAAAAGCTCGCATCTCATTAGCGAGTGATAAGAAAGATGAAGAGAACAACACATCCAATGCATATTTTGCTCACTACAAGAAAAAAGGAGGATACAAGAAGTTTAAAGGACCAAAGAAGAAGATTGACCTATCCAAAATTGAATGTTTTAATTGTTGTAAGTTGGGACACCACAAAAGCCAATGTCTTGAAAATCCAAGGAACAAAAAGAGAGAAAGAGAACATGCAACGATTGTTGATGAAGCTCCAACCAAAAAGAACAAAACTGAAAAATCCGAAGTCAAATATCTATCCCTCATGTATCCTCATATGGTATGGACTATTATTTAAGGATTTCTTTTATGATTGGACTCTAGGATTAGTCTATCTTTTGATTTCTAGCATTCATTGGTCTAACATGTTTTGATAAGAACATTCTTGAGTTGTTTCTAAGGAAGTCTCTCACAAAGAAAAGATTGATACTAAGAGGGAGCTTCCTCACCATTTTACAAAATATGAGTGTCATGTTCTTTATTTGCTCTTTCATTGATTTCCTCTATACATCTAGTTTTGTTTGTATTGCATACTTATAATTATTTCTTGTATTTTCCTTGGTAGGAAAACCTGCAGATATACATACGAATTGTGGCTAGATTCAGAGGGAGACTTCAAGAGAAAAGTCTCAAATAAGTTTATTGTAAAGAAAATTCTACAAGGTTCGTTAAAGAACAATTCAAGGTATCTTTTAGACTACAAACTTTGTTGTGGATCTTCTTCATATAAGAAGGTATGATCATTCTTCATTTGAGATTTGCTTTATATTAATAATACTTTCATGTCTAATGTCTATTATAGAATCAATAAGATTCTATACTATCAAGGTGATTAACCTCTATATTGAATCTACCCTTATCATACTATCTCTTGTTGTTTGCTCATTTTGATGAAACCCTAACCTTTAGGGTTTGTTACCACTCAAACTAGCAGGGGTCCTAGGAGGGGATCCCATAGAGCAACTACTAGGTCAAGGGAAATAGTGGAGTGATAGCCCACTCTATGTTACTTGGGAGCGGGAGCGGAAGCGGGGAGCGGGAGCGGAAGCGGGAGCGGGAGCGACCATTTTCAGAAGCTCCCGGTTTGGGAGCGAATCCGGGAGCGATTTTTTAAA
>APFE031634067.1:0-27505 GCA_000404065.3 Pinus taeda
CAAGAGTAGATTTACATGCTGAAGATGTGCGGCCCAAGTGCAACTATAGATGAGGATGTCATCGAAGAAGACAAGAACGAATTTCCTGAGATATGGTTTGAGAAGATGGTTCATAAGGCTCTGAAAAGTAGATGGGGCATTAAAAAGACCAAATGGCATGACCAGGAACTCATAATGGCCTTCATGAGTTCGGAAAGGAGTCTTTGGAATGTCGACTTCCTTCATTTGAATTTGGTGGTAGCCTGAGCGAAGATCCAGCTTGGTGGAAAATTGAGCCCCATTGAGTTCATCCAGCAAATCATCAACCACCGGGATGGGAAATTTATCTTTGACTGTCAACTTATTGAGGGCCTTGAAGTCTAGACACATCCACCATTCCCCATCTTTCTTGAGTACCATGACCACTGGTGATGAATAAGGACTAATGCTGGGACGTATGACACCTGCTTCCAAAAGTTCCTTGATTATTTTTTCCATTTCATTCTTTTGGGTGAATGGATATCTGTATGGGCGCACATTTGGGGGTTGGGCCCCAAGAACCAAGGTGATGCTATGATCATGTTCACCTCTCGAGGGTGGAAGCTCATGAGGCTTGTCAAAGACCGACAGATGGTTATTTAAAATCTGTTGCATCTCAGGATGAATCGGCAGAGACTTGGTTTCGACTGCCTGGATGGCATTGAATTGAGTTATAACTCCATGATGGCCATTTTTTAGCAATTTTTCCATCCTATGCGAGCTGATGATAAAGGGGGCTCCTGCCTGGAGTCCACAGAGGGTATGTGTGGAGTTGTTTTGCTTAAAACTCATATATAACTCCTTGAAATCCATTATTATTGGCCCAAGAGTGCGAAGCCATCCATCCCTGAGGACAATGTTGCACCCACCCATGTGTATGGCAAACATGTGGGTCTTCAACTGATAATCCCCCATTTGAAGTTTGGCATTTTCACAACGGCCTTCACATTTCATTGTACCCCCATCTACAATTTGGACTTGGAAGTTAGAAACTGCTCGTACAAAACAATTCACTGCTTCCGCGACTTTTTGATGGATGAAATTATGTGTACTTCCACTATCAATCAAGACTACTACTGGGCGATGTTTAATAAAACCTCTGATTTTGAGAGTTTGAGGTGAAGAAATCCCTGCCAAAGCATGTAGTGAAATAACTAGTTCATCAGGGACATTGTCCTTTTGGTTGTCCTCTTCTACCGCCTCATGTTCCTCCAGTGGTGGATCTTCCTCCGATGAGCTGTAATCAGTGGCATCAATTTGAAAAAATTTGGGCTCCTTGCATTTATGACCTGGGGAGTATTTTTCATCACAGTAGTAACATAATCCTTGTTTTCTTCTTTCGGCCATTTCTGCAGGTGACACCTTTTGAACCTTAAGTGTTTGAGTCGTGTTGTGAGCCTGTGGGGTGTCACCCTTAGCGGTGAAATTTGGGCGACTGTACTGGGATGCTAACGCACGTTCCATGTTACGAGCTACCTTGCAAGCCTCCGTCCATGTGGGAGGGTGGTGCAGTAGGACGTGGGCTTTTATGGCTTCTTTAAGACCGCTGATAAAACATTTTGTGTAGAACACATCTGAGAGACCCCTAGTGCGGAAGGCTAAGGCTTCAAAGGCTGTAATATATTCATCCACTGTGCCAATCTGTCGGAGCTTAGTAAGACGACCCAAAAAAGAAGATTCGTGGTCAAAGCGGTCTGTAAGAGCTTTTTTGAAGGTGGCCCAAGTCAAAAAAGGTGCAGTGCAACGTTGATGCCATTCCCACCATTGCCACCTTTCATTGTCCAAGTACATGCTCCCCACCATAAGCTGAGTCCTCATTATCTAAGATGTTATTTAGATTGAAATACTGCTCCATTTGTGCTATCCATGTCGCCGGGTGAGAACCATCAAATTTATGCATATCCAACTTGGGAGGTCTCGGACGGGATTGTTGTTGGGGTCCCCAGAGGTGAAGAGAATGGCTAGACTCACCCTCACTGTGTCCATTGCCAATATACGCCTCCTCATGGGCTTCCTCCTTGCCCTTCGGGATTACGCTCGGGATTAATATTGTTAGTCTGTCAAGCTGAGTTTGGAGGGAGTGCAAGGTTTGTTCAATTTTGTCCATCCTCTCATTGGCCATAGCTTGAGCTCTAGTTTCTACCATGCACTGACCTGATGCTCTTGAAATTTGGGACCACCAAATTTTTTTTTTCACTAAGAATTGAATGGTACCATCGTGCTCAGCTCGTCGTCTTGATTCTGATGGGCTAGATCACCAATTTTTTTTTTTTTTTTTTTAACTCCTAACGGAGTTTTACTCCTTCATTAGGAATACTGCAGTCGCCGAATCCTCAAAATGTCAATGCTGTCAAAAGTCCTGCGAAAATCATGCTTCGGTATAGGAACCCCACACAACTACTCAGATCAGGTGGATCTGAGAGATCTGAATGGCGGATCAGATAGCTCTGAGCGGCGGAACAGATTGCTGCTGCGGATCTGATGGATCTAATAGATCGGACTGATGTCTGCTGCTGCTGCACCCCTTTGCGCGAGCGGATCTGGTAGAGATGATGCGTGATCCCAAGATAGAAAAGGGAACTATGGTCTCGAGGAGTGTCAGGTGCTATAGATCGCAATATACATAAGGGTCTGACAGCAGTACTCGGCCCAATGTTTCAAGGCTCTAACTAAGGAGGATCAACCGTACCCTTAGCCGTACAACCCAACTACCCTATCGTACGGGCGAGTAATCTCTCCGAGTGTTGTTTTCGGTGTACTGTAGCAGCAAGATGGCCGACAGTTTATCTATGGCTACATTGCAGAGGCGCTAGGGGGCTTCCGATATACCTAGAAGGTACGTGGAAGACAGTCCGTACGCGGTTCTGTCTAATGCGCTACTACTCGAAGGGGTACCCACAGGGGTTACAAGGGAGTCCAACTAGTGTGACCACCTCTTGTATTTCCTGCGTGCATGCCTCCCCAAATCCGCAGGTTTATGCTCTCAACGACAGATCCCGTGGTTTAAAGACGCTGAAACACGTCTCTAGCCAAAAAAAAAAATTGCTAAGAAATGGAGATCCCACCGGCCCTGGAAAGTGCTTTGACACCACTTGTTATGCTCTTAACCTGCAAAAAGATACCCAAATACAGAATATGCGAAGAAAGATACCCAGAACATAGAAAGTGAGAGTCAACAACAAATATTTTATTATTCAGAAAGCAATGTTCACTAGCCTCTTCAAGGGGGCAACCTCCAATAGAGCAGGGCTCGATTCAAAAATAAGACACGATGCTCCTCGCAGGGAGTCTCTATCCTTTATATATGACTCATACATGCAATACCATGGATCAATACCATGGGTTTTATTAATACCATTTATCTAATACCATGGCCCATTTGCAACTAACTGTGTGTCCCTGTCATTAATAGCGGGTTACCACTTACAATTATTAATATGGGCTTTATTGACTCTTTATTATGACGTGATCCCACTACATAAATAAGGGGTTTAGGGTGGGACCCTAACATATAATGACTTTCTTTAGAAAATAATAAAATAAGAGTTAAAATAATGGAATAAGAGTTATGAATTTTTTAAAGGGAAAAAAAATAAAAATAAAATAAAATAATAAAATAAAATTTATTGTATTTTTACTTATCTCTTTATAGGTTTACTCATATGTCAAGTGCAAGAACTATTGGATGTGGAATTTTGTTAGATGCGAAATTAAATTTCGGATTCAAGAAGTATCTACTCTTCATGATTTAGTAGATTCACACTAAAAAAATTATAATTTTTTGAAAAACCATGTTTTTTAATTTTGCATTCAAAGGATGCCTACAGTTGACATTTGAGTAAACCTATAAGGAGATAAATAAAAAATACAATTGAAAAAAGTAGTATTAGGAGAATTTTGAGGTCTAAAATAGGCCTCGTTTTTAAAAAAAAAGAGAGAAAACTATTTTTTCTTATTGTGTTTTCGGTTTATCCTTATACGTTTATCCAAATGTCAAGTGTAGGGACCGGTTGGATACGAAATTGAATTTCACATCCAAGGAGTACCCATTTTCATTCTTTTGAGTAGATCCACACCTAAGAAAATGAAAATACATAGATAAATGTGTTTTTTCATTGTATTTTCAATTTTTTTGGTGTGCGTTTACTCAAAAGTATTCTTAATGGGTAATCGTTGGATATGGAACCCAATTCCGTATCCGACGAGTCCTACATTCAACATTTGAGTAAACCTATAAAGAGATAATCCAAAAATACAATAAAGAAAAAAAGTTTTCAACTTTTCCTTCCTAAATATTTACCCCCAAGGATGACATCATCATCCTTAATATTATTTGTTCTCTAAAATTTAATTTTGTTAATATATTTTTTGTTCTGAGACCCATTTTTTAAATCAAAATTCCCTTAATATTTTTTTTCCTTCTAAAATATTTATACATGGAGATGCCATCATCTTCTTGAGTCTTATTGGTTATTTTAAATCTGATTTTGTTAATACAAGTTTTGTTTTGGGACTCATTTTTTACCTCAAAATTCCTAAAATAAATGATCCTTGAAACATCCAATCAGGTAGTGTTAGTATGTCCAATTCTCTCCTATTTCTCCAAAAGTTTCTATTATCCTAACAATAACAACAAATCTGTCAACTGTTTTCTATACGAAAATTTATTAATACCCAAATCATCCTAGAATAGGAATTATCTCCTGCAAACCTCTTTCCTATGTCTGCTTATGTTAGCAGCAATTTACAAGGCTAACTACATTTCTAGTAATATAAGCATTAAGTTGAATGAAACCCAAAAACTTGCACGAAAACAATTAAATTTGTATCGAGCATATGTATATCCATATACATTATGAATTTTCAAATACCATAGATCAACTCAATTACACAGTGAAAACACACATACAGATCAGTAAGAATTACACAGTGAAAACACACATACAGATCAGTAAGGTTCTTCCAACTTCCAATGAAGTCTGGTATTCCTCCGGTGAATTGATTATCAGAAGCCCATCTGGATCACAAAACTAAAAAAGTGTTATCCAAATGCAATAGTCTTAATATATATTTCATAGCAATTTTCCAATGCGTGAAACTCATTTTGTGGTTTGTACCAAAAAAAAGAAAAACAGACTACTACTATTGAGAATAGTAGCAATGGAAACTCACAAAATTTCCAAGCTTTTAAGATTTCGAAAGGAGGATGGTATCTCTCCACTTACTCCTGCACTATCAATGTACCTGTTTGGTAAAAATAGAGAACACAATTTTAACTTAAGAATATTTGGAATGATTTCTAGCCATCTGTCTAATGACAAGTGTGTGACAAGCACAATGCATAATTTGGATAAATTTTGATTCCCTCCACCCCTGAGCATCTAACAGTAATCACAATACAAAAATAGGAAATATATATATCTTCGGAATGACAACGACCTGATCCAGTGATCTTCATTAAAACATTTCTTATTCTTGTGAAATATATCTTAAATATGTAATAGAGTTGCATTGCTTATGCCTCTGAGAGTGGACAAGGAACATTTCATTTTCCATTCATTGGATTAAGTCGATTATATCACATATAAATACAAAAATTTACGGTAAATATACTAGCAACAAATATAGAGCTTTACATAATAAACATCCTTATATAGAATGCTGGACTACTTCCATAAAATCTAAATTTGTAAATTTGCTACCGCCCAAAGCTTGTACATGGTAATTTACGATTGGATTCTATGGATTGGTGTTTTATTACATCCATAAAGCTCTGAATTTCTTCGTATTATGCTTATCATCATGGTTATCATCTAAGGCCCCTGCCATAAGAAAAATCCAAAACAATGTAAAGAAGGTGGACTAGAGGAAAGTCGAATGTATATGATCATACCAGATCGGAAAGACATATAATAGAAAGGTGATAACATATGATCAAGAAAACAAGTCCATCCATTTATGGAATTTCTTATAAAAGAAAAAGTAGAGACCATAAAGCAACAAAGATAAGGAATGAAGTTGTCAAAAGATAAGAACCAATTATATAATGTGAACTAAAACGATAGAAAGAAAAATATAATTATACTCTCCCGTGACCAAATATTATTAATAGAACTCGGCTTTCGATATGGTTGATATAATAATGGAATTCAAGAAGCATTGTCAATTTATGTTAGTAGAAATAATAATTTAGCTAAGGTACTAACAATATAAATCAACTTATTATGCCTAAGCTAAAGTCAAGGAACCATTCATTCCGGGCATGCTTTCAGTACTAGGTTTTAGGAAATAGTATATTAAGGCAATTAACACATTTTTTTTTTCGTTCTTGGCATGCTTTTAGTATTAGGCTTTAGGAATTATTTTATCAAGGAAATCAACATCCTTTTTTCTTGCACACTAACTTCCATCTTCTAATGCAACTTATTGCCTCAAAATCTGGCAGGTCTTCTAAAGAGGCACCCTATAAGACAAAGCACTAGACTAAGTGACAGCAATGGAGGTGTGACCCACTAACACCACAACCACTACCCTCTACTCTTTATGGACTTTCACCAATGAGAAGCTTCACATTAGAAAGGTTACCTATGAAAGATATGCTAGGTTCAAGGTGACAAGTGGCTTATAGAGGATGACTCTTCTTAAGGACAAAGCTCATTAAGCAAGAAAAGGGAAACTCACATCCTCTATCAAGACCAAATTAGGACTCAATTCACCTAGGGCTTGAGATATAGCAAGACAAATGGATTATCCTAGAGTCAATAGGCTAAGAAAAGGTTTCCCCACAATGAATACTAGAAAGAAAACGTAAAAAGGAACCTTCAATAAGCCTTCAGGTTGAAGCTTTGCAAACTATGGTTTTCCTAAGCAAGAGAATTAAGCCTTGAAATGTAAAAATTGTCCATTAAAAGAAGATGATTTTGAGGCAATCAACTCTTCCCTCCATGTTGAATCTCTCCACAAGCCAAAATTCTCCTTCTAAACCAATTCACACCAAGCCCTAGATGACGACTTATCCTTAAGAGTGCCAAAATAAAAAATAAGAGAGCAAAATTTAGTTTAGGGACGCAATTACGTGTGATCACCAATTTGACAAGGCCAGTTCCTAGTCCTCGGGATGATGGAGTGTATGGAGTTGAAGTATTTGCTAGATTTTTTGAAGGAGTAAGGGAATTTTGATGCTCTAGATCAAAACCCCAGCTATTATCTTTGTGAGGGATCAACGTCACTTGGAGAGCTAGTTTAAAGTTTAACTAAGGGGATCACCATTCACATTTCATACATGAGTAATGTACATAATGATGAGATCTATATTCTATACAATTGATCTTCAAGAATAAATGGCACAATAAAAAACCATATATAATCAATACATTCCATACATTAGACATAAGATAAAAAATTTATCAAGTATAGGGTTCATTTACAAGAGAAAAGGCATGAAAAATTCTTTATTGCTCCAAGACAACATCTCCAATGCTAAGAAATAGCTCCAATAGACAAAAATGATCTATAGAATCACATCTCCACAAGATACAAGCTAGGCCAAAATCCTCAAGGAGGTCGAAATCAAGTCACAAGTGATCATGATGAAATAGAATGACCCTCTCCTCTATGAGGATAACATTAATTAGCCCACAAATCCCCTAAAAACAAGTTTGATGAAAAAATAATTTGGATTACAATCCAACCCACTAGATTTTCACAAATATGCCTTAATTAACCCATAGGTGTGAGTTGCTATCTCTCTAGGGCTGATGTCATGCAATAAATGGGCTCTAAATGGCATGTCCAAGTGTGATGAGGTGTCTAAGATGACGTAGAAGTATGTCATATTTTTGATTTGAGGGTTGGCCCTCAAATCCACCTCAATACCTCCTATGGGGTTCCAAGATCTAGATGGGGCACCACAAAGTAGTCTCCATGGATATAGAATTGCTCAAAGTGTCCTCCTCTACTCCAACATTGAGGGCTTCTCACGTGAAATTAGCCATCCCTAGTCTCTGAAGGTGAAACCATCCTCATATGGGCTCTGGAACAACTGCCATCCATCCAATAGCGTCAAGGACATCCTAGGGGAATGTTAGGTCTAAGTGTGTCATCCTGAAGGATCATCAAGTCCAATACAATATGATCGAATGTCCCGAGTTCAAGAGGTGATTAGGGACCTGTGTCATATGATGTTATTGCTATGAGGCCCAAGAGTCTCAACACTTCATTTATTTGTGACAATATACTTTTCTGGAGGTATTGGGTACTTGTGGAGTAGGTGCCCAAGAACTAGGTTGTTGAACCACCTGACAATCACAACAAAGATTTTAGTAAAATCAACCAATTCATAACATCTACTTAATGGATTTTACATTAATCATGAACCATTTTTTATGTTACAATGGCTCTTGTGTACATATTGATTGGTCCCATTTGATTCTTGTATCCTCTACTTTTTTCTGATGGTAAAGACATTGTGCTTTACGAGGCATGGATGATCTTCTTCCACACCCCATTCAGGACATTGCATACCCTTTAGAACATGTTTTGGCCTTGAGATGATATGATAAATTGTTGAGATGCCCAACTTTGGTGATGTAGATAAATCCTTTCTCATGACGACATTGCACTTGATGATGTTGAGACACATATTTAGAGAGGTCATGGATCCACTTTCCTTGATGATGTTTTGTATTTGCTTGAGGAAATTTCATTTATGATGGAATGATGCACCTTTATGATGAAATGTCACTATACTTCAGCAGATCTAGCATGAAGGATGACGAGTTGAAACTTTCTTCTGATGATACATGGAATTTTGGTGATATTTTGCACCTTGTTGTGAAAAGACACGACATTTAGGGAATTATTACACTATTTTGGAGGAGATGCCACCCTCATTGGCTCACTTTTCCCACATGTGTGATGTTTATGGAGCATTTATGGAAGAGGAATTTTATATAATATTCTTCATCATGATTGATGAGCCCTGGTATTGCATCAAGGATGTTGAAACTTCCAAGGCTATCAACTTAAATTATCAACCCAGGGTTTGTACAAAATTAGAGGTGACAATGTTATATGCATAGTAGGTTAAATTCTACTCATGTCACCCTCAGTATTTAGATCAGATCAAGGTATTCAGAGACCACTCCTTCAGCGAACTATAAAGAGAATTTCTTATGAAAGCATATCTTGATTAAGGAAATGAACATGATTCTAACTACAAAAATGAAAATTCCATTCATTAAATGTAAAGGCTAATTGTAATTACATGAAAGGAATAGACTAGTCTAGTTGCAGAAGTAAACCATGCTACTCTACTTGAACACTAATAAAATCAATAGTATATTTGCATAAATCATTTATCTAATTGAAACTTGCTTGAAAATGAGGAATTCAATCTACACAAATATGGAATTTAAAATTACTAAGTCTAATTCTACTGGCTGTCTTCTGATTGCAGTGAGGAAAGGACAGGGTTGGAGTGGTCTTGGAGCCTTCCTCAATCATGAAATCAAAGCATGGGGGCCATCAAATGCAAGGGTCAAAGTCTGGAGCAAATATGGTTGGATTTAAGCAATGTTACATCACTTTTATAAGAATTGCTACATGAAGCCATGTTTTGCTACAAGAGGGGGTTTGAGATCTTTCTGAGGGAAAGGATGGTATATTGAAGGTTAAGTAAGGTGGATGAAGGTGAATGAAGGGTATGAGAGCCCTTTTTCCAAGCTTAGTACCCCTTGGAGGCCGATATTGCACAAACATTTATGCCCACGATGTCCTTCATTGGCCCTAGAAAGGTGATCTCAGTGGCAGAGTTTCAGAGCAATATGAGGTGTCTAGGAGAAATATGGAATGATATAAGTGGATGTGGAAGAGTGTGCCCACCCGTGCAAGTCAACAGAAGTCCCTGCAGACTAATTAAGTACATTCAATTAAATGATCATTATTACAACAAACTAAATAAAAGCGGAAAAGATGAGTTGAATTTTGTTAAGATCTACTCTTATCCTACAACACATACCTACTCTAATTTCCAAATCAATGCTACTAACTTCTAAGTTGCATAAACCAAGAAGGCAGAAGAATTACACTCCAACACTTAGCAATTTCCATGAAATCATAAACACATGTTTTTGGTTTGTTGTTGTAGATCTTCCAACCACTTCCCATAAGAGAGGTGGTGGTCAAACCTACAACTACAATTTTTGTAATGTAATTCCTACTTAAATAAGGAAATAAATTCAATAGCTTAAACAAGAACAATGAAAGAATACAGCAGAGGGACTAAAGTCTCTGGGTTGGGCCCAAACCCAAGGGTTTCAACCCTCTAAAGTTAACTCAAATGCAAGTCAACAATAAACTTTTCATTGACAGAAAATGAGAGTCACATATATCATATGAAAGATGAAAATAACAGTATCAAGCACTAGCCTCTCAATAGATACTCCTATATCTAACAAAAACTTGAATCCTAATGAGCCTTTAGGCTTGTTTATTTATACAAAAAGTAGCTGAGTGATAACTCCCTTCAAAGGAGTGCTTCCCTCCAAAATCTTGAAATTGGTGGATTTGGTTCCTTTGGATCTTAACACGCACTTGAGTTCCTTAGCTTCCAGTGAATTCGAGTTGTTGGTGAGGAATATTTGATCTCAAGTTGAGTTGGATAGTTAATGTAGTGGACAAGCCCCCTATTTCCTCTCTAGATGTCTCCAACAAGCTCCTACATAGTAAATAGCTCCAAAAATGCTTCTTCTTCCTACATATTAATCACATTAGGCCATGAAATATGACAATCACTCTTTCGTCTTCCTACTAATCATATTATGGCTAAAAATGTGAATTAATGTGAAGAAATGAGATTTTTAAGGGTTGGAGGATAGCACAATGGGCCTCAAAATATAGCTATTGATGGGACACATCATCACCCCTTGCTAAAGGTGTTTCTCACCCTCTGAGAAACTCAGCTACTGATGTGAAGTTCATTCATGGCCCTGGTGGCCTCTCCTACATCCCAAGGCATCTCAGATGGTGTGCCTTCCTATGGGTATAAACTTGCATTTGCTACTATGTATGTCTACTCCTTCTGTTCTTCAGCATGGTCTCTTCTCGCCTGTAGGCCCAATAGTAAGGGAGGATTGAGTTTGAGTCATATCCACTTGATTTTCAACCTTTGCATGATTCTTTTGTAGATTGGGGTTCTCTCTAAGGAATTCCTTAGTCTTTCTGGAGAGTGATACTCTCTAATTTGCAAATTGTGAGGCAGAGCATGCCATCTTCTTTGGCCAGCATGCAAAAATTTCTATCCCCAACATCCTAAGGGCTTCCATATACCGAGGTGCCAATTTAGGATCAATGGAGATGAGGTTGTGCTTACTGATGACAACCTTGGAGCTCACTAATTCGGTTTTGATGTATAAATGCTCCCTCTCTTCTTTTGTCATCACCCTCCTTACTTCTTTAGCTCTTGTTTCTTCTTGGGTCTATTGTAACATGCTTTATTTTTGATAAGTTAATTTTTATTTATAAAAGAGGGTATGAAAAAAAAAAATGGAAATATGAAAAATTAGAAAATAAAGAAAGAGATGAAATAAAACCCCATCAAAAGAAAATCAAAATTTGTATAAGTGTTCTTGTTTAAATGCAACTTCATAGAAATAAATTGCGTTGTAATAAATCAAGGTTTTGTGTGCAACTTGTTTACATGCCACAACCTTTTCTTCCGATTTGAATCATACAGTTTAATCTTGATGAAATCATTTAAATTTTATGTTTTAGATTAGAGAATAAGTCCACCAAACTATTTAATCTTGGTCGAACACTAGAAGATAGGATAGAATAGAATAAATTAATGGCCTAATATGCTCAAAGTTTGGCCAAAGTTGTATTAGAATATTACAAGTGAATTAGGCAAATAATGACTGCTAGTCTAAATGCGCCAAAGTTAGATTAAATTTTAATTAGGATTTAATTACCTTGTAAAACATTGATTAAATTTGTGCAAATAAACATTAATATACCTTAGTCAAAGTTAATAAATGACAAAAGTGATTTGTCGTGAAGCGATAAAGTTCAAATACAAATGAATGGTGATCCGCTTCCCCACCCAGATCAACGGTGGGGAAGCCATTTCACATCCCCTTTCTATGATATGTGATAACAGAAGGGGTAGGGGGGGTTGTGCGAAAATAAGTTTTACCCGCGCGACCCCCCAACTACATGTCATCACTTCCACGCTTCACACCCCCCTCACTCATTACCACTTACTGCCACCCCCCCTCGAAATCCACCTATCTGGTTTCTCGTGCCTCCCGATACCGCATCAATGGTAATATTTTCCCGCACCTTCCACTTCCAGCCATTGCATGCCGCATGTCCCTATCCGTTTCCACCGATCCGTTGCCACTATCGTTTTCCTCTTGTTACTATTCTCCCTCTACATTAAATACCCATTTTCTCGATCAGAAACGACTTTCCCATAACGGTAAACTAATCTCGATTATAAATAATCCCCTTGCCCCGTTACACCTGCTTTCCTAAACTGTTATTTTCACTATTTGATTTCACTGTTCCTGTTTTACAGTCTACGCCACTGTCGAGTTTGCAACTAGTATGCGTCACCTTAAGGTATTCGTTGATGTGTGATTGCGACTTATCGCATCACAATCCCTTTCCTGCTTGGGGGGCGATTCTTTAACATGATCCCCCTTTGACCTGCAATTTGCGATATGCGGGGTCCAATGGAGGCCTACCACTTGGCACCTCCCAATTCGCTAATGGAACCTACCACGTCATCCAATCTTGCCATGTAAGCAAGTCAAATATGAACTTTGACTTGCTCTAACTTCTGCATACGAGCTTGGATTTGAGTGTTGTTCGCACCATTGGAATCAGAATGAAGAGCTCTTTGATCTGAAGCTAAGTTTAACAAAATTATAACACTTTGATTTTTGAGCATAATTTTGAGCACCTGATCACTCCTCCCCACTAGAAGTCTTTTGGACCCCACATCAGGGGAATTTTGTAGTCTAAAACGGGTCTCCTAAGAAAAATGTACAACCAAAATAAACTTTATAAGAACCAATAGGATTCAAGATGATGATGTCAACCATGGGGGATGATTCACCATTTTTGGAGTAAAAAAGTACAAATATTAAAAAATAATAAAATAATAAAACTACTTTTTCAACTTGTATTTTCAACTGATCTCCCTAAGTTTTTACTCAAATTTTGAATGGGAGTACATGTTGAATGTAAAATTTAATTCCTCATCCAACGAGTACCCATATTGCATATTTTCAATGCACCCTACTACATGAAAAATGAGAAATACATTAAAAAACATGATTGCAATCATGTTTTTCATGTATTTCTCCATTTTCATGTAGAAAGGTCCATCGAAAGTATGCAACATGGGTACTCCTTGAATGAGCAATCAAATTCTACATCCAACAAGTGTTTCCGCTCGAAATTTGAGTAAACCCATAGGAAGATAGGTTGAAAATACGAGTTGAAAAAAATGGTTTTGTATTTTTCCCTCTAAAATTTGATGATGTAGTCTAATTTTATTTTATTATTTCCACTATTATTTTATAATTTCCTTAGGAGGCCCATTTTAGACCTCAAAATTTCCCTAATGAAATTATCACTTTCAATTGTTCAGCAAGTGAGGGTACAGTTCCCTCACCTTTCCAACCTCTATCCATTTGGCTTTTGAAGGAATTGTACCTTTGAGACCCACTCGAAGATAATCAATACTTCCCCTTTTTGATGTCCTTGTTTTTTCTGTCAAGTATATTGTCTTGTTGAAGCACATCAAAGAATTATGGAGAAAAGTCTTCAATAGATGGAGTTTAATTATTCTCTCCTTGATTTTCAATCAAGGGAGCCTCATACAACCTTAAATTCTCAACATTAACAACAACATAAATTTATAGATATGAAGGCAAATCCAACCTGAAGGCATTATTACCAATCTTTTTCAAAATTCTGAATGGACCATATCTAATTGGTTTGAGCTTTTCAACTTCTCCTTAGAGCCTCTCTTTGTTAATGTGAAGCCAAACTTCATATCCAACTTGGAACTTGTGATCTTAACGATGCTTGGCATGCCTTTCTTTGTACTTTCCTTGGATTTTCTCAAGCTATTCTTGAACCTTTTGGTATATTAATTATATCTGGTCAATGAACTTTCTTGCTTTATCTATGTCGCTATGACCTTCAATAACAACATCTTTACCAAAAAGAAAATCCAAAGGAGATTTAGTTAAGTATCCCATTCATGCCTCAAATGGCGAAGTTTGAGTGGAAGAGTGTTTGGCTCGGTTGAGCATGCTGAATATAGTGCAACTATTCATCCCACAACTTAGGATGCTTGCTGCAATACCCACACAGAAGATGTATCACTGTTTTGTTCCCCAATTTTGTCTGACCATCTGTTTGTGGATGAAAGGTTGTACTCTTTTTCAGTTTGGTGTCCATGAATCCCCACAAATTTGACCAAAAATTCCCCACAAAGCGAGAATCTCGATCACTAACAATGTATGTGGGTAGTCCAAAATGCACCCAAACATTATGAAAGGATAACTGAGCAGTTTGTTCAATTGTAACTTGTTTTTTACATGGCATCAAAATACACATTTTTTTGAACCTATCCACAACTACATACAAATAATCATTACCTCCTTTGGATAATGGAAGACCTCCTACAAAATCCATAGAAAAACTCTCCCACGGTCGTGAAGGAACCAGAAGTGGTGTGTACAATCCTAACTTCCTATTACTAGGCTCACTGATTGCACATAATGAACATCCCTTAATAAAATGAGACACACTTTCAAGCATACAAGGCCAATAACAATACCTATGTAGATGTGTCACCATCTTACTTACACCGAAATGACCCGCAATAAGATAAGTATGTGCCTCTCTTATGATGCTAACTCTTTCTCCTTGCGGAATACAAAGCTTTCCAAAATGGTACAAGAAGTTATCATGCAAATGATAATCCAATTCCTCTACTTGGTTTCCTTGACTCAAGCTAGCATAAACATCTTGAAAGTCATTATCTAATGCATATTTCTCAATATAACTTTCATGTAAAACATAATTATGCTCGAGTAAAGAAACTGCACTAATAATTGGCCTAGAAAGCATATCAACAACTTTATTGTAGATACTTTTCTTATACTTGATTACCAAGTGGAATTGTTGAAGAAAACCCATCCATCGGAAGTGCCTTGATTGCTGCAACTTTGATAAAGATTGCAAGTATTGCAATGGCTGATGATCAATGTGAATGACTGTTTCCTTACCCATTAGGTAGTGTTTCCATTTTTTCACACTTTGGACCAATCCATACAATTCCTTGTCATATGTAGGATACTTAATCGTTGCACCATTAAAAGTTTCCGAATGAAAACATATAGGCTTACCATGATGCATGAAGATTGCAACCATAGCATAGTCACTAGCATCTGTCTGAATCTCAAATGATTGTCCCAAGTCTGGAAGTGAGAGTACAAGGGTTGTACCGATATTTTCCTTCAATGCATCAAAGTCCTTTTGTTGTTTGTCTCCTCACTAAATTACCATTTCACGCTTGTCAACGCATGCAAAGGGGCTACTATAATAGAAAAATTAGCAATGAATTTCCTCCAATATTGCGCTGCTCCCAGAAAACTTCTTACCTCTGTAATTGCCTTAGGCCTTGGCCAATTCACAATGACATCAAACTTGGAGGGATCTATTTTCAACTAACCTCCTCCAACAATATGACCCAAGTAAACTAAAGAAGTCTTTCCAAACTCGCACTTTGACATCTTCAGATACAATTGTTCCTTTTTGAAGACATCAAGTACTTTTCTTACATGCATGACATGTTCAGCACAGGATTGACTGAAAATTAAGATTTCATCTAAGTAGACTATGGAAAATTCATCAAAAAATGGCCTCAACACATCATTCATCACACACATGAATGTAGCAGGGGCATTACATAAACCAAACAACATAACTAGCCATTCAAACAAACCCTGTTTTGTTTTGAATGTTGTCTTCCAAATGTTTCCTTTGGCTATTCTAATTTGATGGTAGGCACTTCTTAAGTACATCTTAGTAACATATTTTTCATCTTTCAATTGATCTAGTAAATCATCTATTCGAGGCAATGGGTAACGGTTCTTTACCGTAATTTTGTTTAATGCGCGAAAGTCCACACACATGCGCCATGTTCCATCCTTCTTTGGCACCAAGACAATAGATGAACCACAAAGCGAGGAAGATGGTCTGGTGATCCCTTTACTCAACAACTCTTGGATTTGCATCTTAATTTCTGCGCTTTCCATCACTGACATCCTATACATACCTATGTTAGGAAGAGGACAATCCTGCTGCAACTGTATCTCATGTTGGATTCCTCTCTTGGGAGGTAATCCTTTTGGTTCCTAAAATATTTCATGATATTGGTTAATTACATTAACCAATTTAGATTTCAAATTTGAATCACAACCTTTAAAATCTTCATTATCAACATCATTTTTGGGTTTGATCATGAGAAGCATGAAATTCTTGCTCGAATTCATCAGTCTTTTCATCTGCCCTGCATTAACAAGTGAAATATTTGATTTCTTGTTGTGAGCTC
Source organism: Pinus taeda (assembly GCA_000404065.3). Classification (NCBI taxonomy): domain Eukaryota; kingdom Viridiplantae; phylum Streptophyta; class Pinopsida; order Pinales; family Pinaceae; genus Pinus; species Pinus taeda. The sequence goes on from APFE031634067.1 coordinate 16,655, forward strand.
TCACAATATATTCTACTTCATTTTTGAATAAATGATATTTATTTTGATGTCGATGGAAGATAGCTTTTCTGTCATAAATGTACGGGCTGCCCAAAACCATGCCACAAATATTTAACGGCACAACGTTGAGCTCCACTTCATCTATGAAATTTGTGGTAATACCGAATCTTAGTTTACACTTTCTAGTAACCTACAATTGTGCATTGTCGTGCACCCATACAAGTGGATACAATTTATGGTGTGGGACAATTTCTAGATTTAAATTCTTGGCAATGTTTTCAGAGATAATATTGGCTTGAGAGCCGCTATCAAACAACGTATCAATCTTGTTATTTTTGATATTACCCTTATGTGAAACAATTCTATTCTCCTCTTTTCATTTGGAGTTTCATTTTGTGAGTCTGAAGAACTAATGCTGGAAATGGATTCTTTTCCTTTTATCCCAATGGATGTGATTTTAGTTTCATCTCCTGAATTGGATCCCAAATCTTGTTGAGTGGTTGCATTTGTCTTCTATTTTCCTTGTTGTTGTTTATTTTTGGTTTCATTTTGGGATGAAGCTTCCAACAGTGAGCTTCATTGTGACCCTCTCTAGAACAGTGCTTGCATGTAATTTTCTCTCCTTTTTTGATAGACGCATTTTTCTTTGCCTTCCCTTTGAAATCCTTTTCTTTTCCCTTACCCTTAAATGGATTTTTACTACTTTATTCTAGGATGTTTTCCCCTCTTCCCTCAAGATGAGTGGCTTGCATACACACATCATCTAGATTATTTGGATTAAACATTAAGATAGTATGCCTAAGGTATCTGTGTAAAACCCCTATGTACTTCAGCAAAGTGTCCTGTCACTGCAAATCTACACCTAACATCAGAGACCTTTTTTCTGAATTCTTGGGTGTAATCTTGCACATTTTGACCTTTAATATGTCTAAAGTTCTGCCAATTCATGATGGCTTTCTGCATATACAATGGGGGGTATAATTGTCTTTTAATTGTAGCAATGAAATCATTCCAAGAAATTGAGATCTTACCATGTTTTTTAATCTCCCCTTAGGTTTTTGATTCCCACCATACAAGTGTTGCACCCTCCATTATCAAGGAAGTTAACTGAATCTTTATGTCATCCACTTGAAGGTTTTGAATCCTACAATAGACCTCCAACTGACGAATCCAATTATCAAGCTTCTCTGCATTCACTTCACCATTATACGTGGGCAACTCGAATTTCACATCAAGTTTTAGAAAAGGTGATTTAACAGTTCCTTTTGCAAAATGTTGATGAGTATGAATAAGGGTTGTATTAGTAGAAGAGTGTGAAGATGCTTGTAAAGAAGAAGATGAAGAAGATGGTGGAGAGGGTGGAGGTTTGTCTCCATTCCCATTACCTCCTTTTCCATTGATAGCCTTTTCCGTTGGGAGGTTTGGAACTTTCTCCTTGCAATCTGCTATTCATTTCTTCATAGAGGACTTTCACCATCTCTTTCATATCAAAAAAAGTCTTTCTGAAGGTCTTCTCATCTTCTGTCATGTTTGTAGGTTTTCCTTCATGAGAAATGATCTTTGGAGTCTCAACTGCAACTTGAGGTTGAACTAGTGTTGGAGATTGTGGCAACCTTTCTCTTCTTCCCCTTGACCCAACTTCAGGGCTTCCAACCAACTTTCCTTCACCTCGTTTGAGTTTTAACCTTGTAAGCATGACATAAACTTGCAAACAATTAAATCCTTCTTTCACAAAGAAAACCTAATGCTCTGATAACAAATTTATCTGATTTAAAATATTAGTTTGTGGTGCTAAGATCTTCCTCAAATTATAAACCAAATGATTTCATTGTGCTTAAGGATTCATCAATTTGTTTTTGCAAGTGCAATGAAGAGTTTTTATGTTAATTTTATGAGTAATTTAACATAAATTAGAAACTGAACAACAACATAAACATGTATAGAACATCATAAAAAATACATTATAGCGAGCACATGATAAAGGAGTTCACCCCTCCCGGGCTACGTCTCCTTGGTCTAGCTTTCAATGGATTGAGCCTCTCTATTATGTTCAAAAGTGTAAAAATCTATGTTTACAATGCTCAAATGTTTCTAAAACCTGCTCTAATGAGTCAAAAATACTCAAAAATGGCTATCTAGCCTCTTTTTGCATCCAATTTGGTGGAAAACTGAAGAAGTTATGACTTCTCCTAGCTTTCCCACTATTCACTCCGCAAATTGCCCCATTTCCAGCATGATCCTACAAATTAGCCCCAAAATCCACTAAATGGGTGAAAATTTCGCCAAGTGGCGGGCCATATTCTATCGACCAAGTCTTATCGCAAATCGCAATTGGCAAGGATCGACTGGCTTAAGTTTTGTGTACGCAGCGGGCAATATTACAATAGTGATGTGGTGGACCCGATGAAAGTATTAATTGGAGCCTATAACCTTATCACATTCGGAATATCGCAATTGACGAAAAACCAATGGTCTCAAATATGCGAGACTTTGCAGTATTGCGATTTGCGATTGCGATATCACATCACAACCCTGATGTCACTAGGGGCCGATTTTGTAGTACTTCCTTTGTTGATGTGCGATTGTGATTTATCACATCACAATTCCTTCCCTGCTTGGGGGCCGATTCTTTAACACGATCCGTCTTCGACCTGCGATTGCGATATTTGGGGGCCAATGGTGGCCTGCCACTTGACACCTCCCGATTTGTTGATGGAACCTGTCGCATCATCTAATCCTGCCATATAAACAAGTCAAATCTGAACTTTGACTTGTTCTGACTTTTGCATACGAGCTCGGATTTGAGTGTCATTCGCACCATTGGAATCAGAATGACGAGCTCTTTGATGTGAAGTTAAGTGTAACAAAAATTATAACACTTCGATTTTTTAGCATAATTTTGAGCACCTAACTAGTCAGTGTGAGTTAGTTCGAGTTAAGTGTATATTTGAAAAACTCTAATTTAGTGTGAGTTTGCTTGAACAAGTTACCAGGAATTGAGTCAAGTTTAGTTGGAGTCTGTCATGATTCCATATTTAGTAAGTTAGGATTTTATATACCTATGGTTGGGTCATTGTGAAAAGTATGAGGCGAAAAGAGCCAAGAACCATAGATCGGTGATTGTGTATGTGATAAAGTTTAATGAATAGAAAATTATTTTGTGTGTCAAATTCCTTTTTCCTCCTCTTCCTTTCCATCAAATTAGTGTTAGAGCTAAAGTCGAGTTTAAGGATCTGAGGTAGAGCAAAGGTCACCAACTACAGTTTGGGTGAGAAGAGAATTGATTTTATCTTATTTGAGTGGCGTTGCAGTGACACACTCGAGAAATATTAAATTCGCGTTACAACGCTGGTGAGGAGTGGGAGAAGTCGTGTTACAACTCCCAAACTGTTAGCTCATTAACGCGGGAACCCCTTAGCGCAAGATGTGTTAGGAACGTGGACACAACAAATTAACAGTCGCGTTGGATTGGTAAGATTTGAAATTTTTTATTTGATTTTTTTTTAAAGGTCCAAAGACCACCTGGGAAAGTATTAAATTAAAAAAATGGCACACGGAGAGGCGCGCCAAGAAAGGTTCTTTCGATAAGTCAAGTGGACTCTTTTATGCATGGGTTAATGTTTTTTTAATTGTATGAATGAAGTGGGTTGGTCTTAAAATGTTGTATGTATTAAAGTGTTACTTTAAAAGGGCTTGAATGGTGCCGTTTACAAAGGGCTCATGTAATTTTTGAAAAATGGATGATATAATTTTTAAAGGGTTTGTTAAAAGGTTGAAAAGTTAAAGGTTTATTAAAGGATTATGAAAGTTTTCTAAATGTCAAAGTGTGCTCATGAGTTATTTGAAAGTTTTGGAAAAGAGTGGTGTTTTAAAAAAAAATTATATATATTAAAAAGGTGTTTTATTGGAAAGAGATTTTAAGACCTTGTAAAGGTTTGTTTGTCTACAAAAAAAAATCGGGTTTTTCAAGCATGATAGTGTTTTAGGTTTGGAAAAATGCATCTATGAACGTGAATTTGCTGAATATTGTGCCTTACGAGGGCGCATATTAAAAATCATATTTTTTTTGGGGGCGATATGGAGAGAGGCATCATGCAATAAGAAAAGAAACAATCAAACAAAAGAAAGATAGTAGTCATGGGTTGCAAAGCACGATTGAAGTAAATTAAGAAAAAGATTTGAAAATAAGAGGCAAAAATCATTCGATGCTTATAGAGGTTCAGGTCGCAGTCGAGGAACCAAGAAGTCTAGTAGAAGATAGAAGAGAAATCGAAGTTGATTGGTGTAATGCGGATCTACTACCACCTCCTATGCTTATTGGTAAAATTGATTTTTGGGTTCTCAAAATGTAACAACCCTAGTGAAAATTCCATGTAATAAAAGTTGACAAAGGAAAAATAATAACCATGGTTGATGGGACACTTATTCCAAGTTGAATGTTGGGAAAAATATCCTAGTGTGGGTGTTCATTGGTTTATTATTGACTAAGGAAATTAGCAAAGGCAATGGCAAAGGAAAAATGGCATTTTGACACATTTATCTATGAAAATAATGGAAATTAGGAGAAAAGGAAGGTGAAAGGTCACAGATTACATGTGAGGAGGAAATTCAAGGAAAATAATGGAAAATGAAGAAAATAGAGGCCTAATTGATAAAAAGGCTTCCGAGGATCAGTTTGTAACCTTTTGTCACTCCAATTTTGGATCTCTCTCATTATTCTCTCTCTCTCTCTCACTCTTGGACACTTAGAGTTTTCTTCGAGCACTTTTAGAGGGTGTGACATACTTGGAGTTTTAGAGTAAGAGGGAAAAGGAAGAGCAGGAAAGCACAAGATGACATTGGGATCAACATCTACAACAGATTTTGCTTGTAGGTACCGAGTTGCATGTATGTTTTCCTCACTAGTTTTGGCATGCATGGCATATGCATGTGGTTTATTAGTCATGATCTGTCACTAACATGGAGGATTTCTTGGATTGATAGTGGATTTGCCTAGCCTCTCCATTTCCTAGATAGCCATGGTGTTGTGGGTTTATTTATTTGTTTTTCTGGTTGGTTCTCATGTTTCCTTAGCTTGGGTTGAGTTACTAGTTTCTGGAATGCATGGTTGGACAAACGCTCTGGAAGCCCTGTAATAGATTGGGTTGAGTTACTAGTCCTGGAAACCTTGGTTGGAAAAACGCTCTGCAAGCCCTGGGTGGGTTGAGTTACTAGTCCTGGAATCCCTGGTTGGACAAATGCTCTGGAAGCTCGAAATAAGTTGTGAGTTGAATTACTAGTCTTAGAAGCCTTGGTTGGAACAAACGCGCTGGAGCCCTGGAAGGCTTAGGTAGAGACCAATTTGATGATGGTTTTGGTGATGTCCGACCGTGAGGTGGAATCATTGTTTGATGGGTTGAGGTGGTTGGCCTCTGGAAGCCTTGGATGGTTTTGGATTGATGTGTTTTATGAGATCCACATTCATGCTTGGAATATGGCATGGGGGTTATTGGTTGAAGAGAGTTTTGGCTCAGCCATATCTACAGTCGGGTGGCTTGTGGAAGTCCCACAACTGGTTGGCCTTTGCATCATTAATAAGAGGTTATTTATCCTTATTATTTTATGAGTATTGTATTGGTTATATGTGGCTTAGATGGTTGCTGTTTCCTTGGTATTTCTGTCCCTATTATGTTGGTTATGAATATGTATTATGACAGTGGATATGTATGGCTCTCATCGTGTTTTCACTTGTAAATGAATGAACAATGTATATATGACCAATTGAATGAAATGGAAGCTAATGTGTTGAGACATCTATTCTTCTTAGTGATTCTCATATGAGTATGAAACCCCTATGCTTATATATGTTATTTATACTTGTAGATTACATATTTGTGATATGTTTGATGAAATTTCTGTCATGTATAGTAGTAGGGGTCTAGACAAAGGCTTGTTCAAGTATTTGCAATTGCAACATTGTTTCATTGTTATCTTTCTGTTTTGAAGGTGTCATTCAATTTTGGGTAGTGACTTGGGCTATGGGCCTGAAAAAGTGGCTCAAATCTCGGAGACACTTACACAACACTGAGCAAAATAGTCCCTAGATGTTGGCATGCTTTGTCATGAGAGTGTCCAGAGCCTCCTAGACGCTATCATGCCCATATCATGGGAGCATCCAGGGGTTAAGTGGTCTAAAATCTCAGTGGGACCCAGGGGTTAGTTAGCAAAAAGGTTGCGATGGTTCCTAAGGGTCTTATCACTGATGTTGAAGGTTTGTATGGTGTGCGTCTATTGGTTCCACTTCTTAACATGACTTAGGAGGTTGAATCATATCATAGTAACTTCTGGTCACATGATTACCTTGGTTGGCCAGTTACTTGGGTAGATATGGAAGGAGGGTGTTACACAAAATGCAAAATTTTCTTTGAGACAAAGAGTTAATTGAGTTTCATTCTAATAGCCCATACAATGAAGTATGTGATGCTTTAATATTGGATTTTATAAAACAAGTTTTGGATGAGAAGTTTTTGTGCAAGGTTACAAAAGCTACATCTTCCAAGGAAACATGGAAGATACTAGAAGCAGAGTTTGGTAAAAAGGAAAGTGGCATGTAGCAACAAGATGTGTCACAATCGGTTGAAGAATTAATAGAGAAGGTAGCTGCAAATATGAGAGTAGATGAGCAAGACTTTGGGAAGACAACAAAGCTTGGAGAATCTGAGCATATGGATGAAGAAGTCACAACAAAGATTGCAGAGAGATAAGTTGAAGCCTTTGTGTGTGAAGCAGAGCAAGAACATATACATGCTCATGAACTCCACTGTAACGTGGATGGTGAAGATGACTGTGAATCCCATTGTGACATGACACATGTGGATGATGACAACAAAGTGAGATGTGAATTGGTGAATTCTATAGCAACTGATGAATTTGGTGAAGTTGAAATAGTTAATGAGCACATGCATGCTCGAATATTCCATGGTAGGATGGATGAACAATATGTTAATGAAACTTGTGGTATTTTTTTGAAATAGGAACTGATCATGGAAATATCCAAAGTGCCATGTTTGATGAAGAACCGAAGGTTGAAGATGCCATTGTAGCCACAAGATATGAAACAGTGGGAATTGCTCATGAAACAGTGCGTGATCTAGCGGTAGTTGTTGATCAAGAAGAGGATAAAGTAATTCAAGAGATTTTGACCAGAATATCCATTGATGACACAATAGTGGAAGATAGTCTCGATGTAGATAAAGAGACAGAGAATGAATCTCTCACTATAAAGCACAATGAAGATGTTTTTAACATTATTTTTGAATATGCAGGTGTTCAAAATAACATTATTTTTTAATAAAGTTGCAACTGGAATAAAATAATTGAATGAAATGATGAAAGAGAAAAAGGACAACGATTATGATTTTACATGTAAGCCTAATGATGATCTTGAGTGTACATATTACAAGCAAAAAGCATCAATATTTGATAATGAGAGTGAAAATAAAGATATGGATGTTTCTGAAGACGAAGAAGAAAACATTAAAACAAATTTTCAACAATGGAGTCAATAAGAGATCAAATTTTTCTATCAAGAAATATGGCAGAAAGAAGATCGTGAATATGAAGCATAAGAAGCAGAGGAAAGAAGACAATTTGAAGATGAATAGTTGTGGTAGCAGTCCATGAGTGAAATAATTGTTGAAGAGGACGTTGTAGAAGACAAGCTCAAAACAAATACAAGATCATTCAAATAAAAATTGTTGCAACAACAAGTGAAGAGATACGGAGATTACAATGAGAAAGTGCAGTTGAAAATGAAGCTGTTTCGAGGGTATATAATTTGGAAGAATTGAAAAAGAAAATCCAACATTATAAAAGTTTTTAGTTATTGTAAGCCTAGTTGAGACTTAGACCAGCGAGCATGTTTAAGTAAAGATTGAGTCAATTCTATTATAAGCCTAGCAGGCATAGTTGAGTCATGTTTGAGTTATGTTGGAAGAATTGAAAAAGAAAATCCAACATTATAAAAGCTTTTAGTTATTGTAAGCCTAGTTGAGACTTAGACCAGCAAGCATGTTTAAGTAAAGATTGAGTCAATTCTATTATAAGCCTAGCAGGCATAGTTGAGTCATGTTTGAGTTATGTTGAGTCATATGGTTGTAGTTAAGGAGGAGTGTTAGAAATAGTAAATTACACATGCATGCAGTGTAGTCTATATTAAGAGTGTGAGTTAATTTGAGTCAGTGTGAGCTCTTTCGAGTTCAGTCTATATTTGGAAAAGTCTAATTTAGTGTGAGTTTGTACGAACAAGTTAGCCGAAATTTATTCAAGTCTAATTAAAGTTTGTTATGATTCCATATTTAAAAGGTTAGAGCTTTATATACCCATGGTTGGGTCATTGTAAAAAATACAAAGCCAAAAGAGCAAGAGTCGTATCTCGGTATCTCGGTGATTGTGTATGTAAGAAATTTTAATAAATAGAATATTATTTTGTGTGTGAAATTCATTTTTTCCTCCTCTCCCTTTCCATCATACAATCAACCTGGATTTGAACGTAATGAGGGATAACAAATTTGGTGAACTTAATATTTTGCATGCGAAACTTTGAAAATAGAATATGAATTATGACAACCTTCTAATACGCACCTTCAAATATTTAGTATTGAAAAATAAAATGATAGCATAGTTAATTTGCATACTAATCTCGCTCATGGAGAAAAGACACATAATGGTGGTCATCTGAATGATGTGCAAGGAAAGTTCAAATTAAGATGCTTTATTTTATTTTTATTAGTCTCTCATTCAACTTATTAAATGGAAAGAATCTAAAAGAGAATTAAGGAAGTTTTGTGCAGATCTAATGGAAAGCATGGAAGAAAGAAAGAAATTTATTTTAATGTCTACGAGGCTAAAGATAGCCTATGGGACAGATTGCTTCTTCATCTAGTTTATGTATTTGGCCATTTTCCTATGAAGCCTCACAATAAATGCTACTAGCTTCTCCACAACCCCCTTGCTAAATAGTTTATGTATTTGGCCATTTTCCTATGAAGCCTCACAATAAATGCTACTAGCTTCTCCACAACACCCTTGCTAAATAGATTATCCGAGGAGCTAACTGTCAAAATATCTGCATAACTTTCCCTGTTGCCTTTGTAGGTCTCACATTCTAAAACGAAATTCTTTTATGTTTCCACTTTTCCAGAAGAACAAAAAATACATACTCTTTCCTCCCACACTTCTTTCGGTATTTTCCAACGCCTTGTTTCACAAGGAAGTTGATGAGAATTAGTCCTTAATTGAACAATAATAATTTTGGCTCTCCAAGAAATATTGGCCTCTATGTACACCTTTTATTGATGATTATGAGTGGGATTAAACACTTCAATATAGTAGTTTTTCTTTCTACCTAGCTCCTTATCCCAAATACGCTTGCGGAACTTATCCATAACAAAATCTTTTATCTTTTTACTATTTATGGGACACATGTTCAAGAAAATACCCCATTTACTAAACCATTTGTTATTTTATTGTATCCAAGTCTTCTTTCTTTTACACAATATGTCATTAAAGAAAACCTTATGACTTGCTCTCGCACCATAGCAATTGCTTCAATAGGAGCAACCCCTATTTCACTTAACAAGATAGCATAAGGAACTGCATTTTTAATTTTGAATTTGTTTGTAATCCAAAGTTTCTGAATTTTCTCAATCTGTTTCCACTGCATGTCGGATGTATTATTCGCTGCTAAGTCTAGGAATACATACATACTCTATTCCCTCTGGTTTTGAACCGGTGATCTCTTAGGAGGAAACACATGTTCTTAGCCGGTGGGAGCTATATATATATATATATATATATATATATATAGCCAAGTGCTAACCTTTTTTCAAGTTTTGCACTCAAAAAAGAGGTATGATATTACTACCCCATATGAAGGAGATGTGGTAAAATTGTTTTACTTTCACTCTCTGTCATAAATATAATATTTCTATGCCAATGTGAAGTAACATAATTTACAAGAGATTAAAAAAAGATATTATATTTTAGGTTGCCAAAAATATGTTGTTCTATATTTCTTAAAAACATTTCAATGTAAAACTTGTATAATACCCATATTAACTAATTTATTTTAATATCAACTTTATATATATGTATAAAAAATATTCAATATTAAAACATTTCAATGTAGAACTTGTATAAACTATTTGAACACTCATATTAACTAATTTATTTTAATATCAACTTCATATATATGTATAAAAATTATTCAATATTAATGATTATAAAATATTTTCATGATGGACAAGAAGAAATAATGGAAAGTAAAAAAACTAATTAATTTGTAATAAGAGTAATTAGATAAAGATGTGTGATTCATCCAATTCCTAATATACCAACCTAGATCCATCTTAGCTCCAAATCTACCAATTGTCTAGATGGATCTAGGCTGGTTTAATTCCCTTTTTTAAATAAGCTATATTCCACCCTTTTTTAAATAAGCTATATTCCACATGAATACATAAGGACAACATTTCTTACATAATAATAATAATAATAATAATGATGATGATAACCACAACACAAATTTAATGTGGGTTATAAACAAAATAGTTCAATTATGTAGAGTTAAGTAATAGTAAGGTGTACTTAACAATACATTGATAACAAAAAAAATAATTAATGTGATAGGGTCCACAAATAAAATATATTTCAATTATATTTATATAGCCCAAAATAATCCAACCATACAATTTCAAGTACGATTGTGATTTTTTGTTGTTTACAAAACATTTTTGAATGCATAAATAAATTTATTATCTTGAAAACCCCGGGCACTAGAAATCTACAATTAAATAACTTCCATTCAATTTT
>APFE031634067.1:41785-52674 GCA_000404065.3 Pinus taeda
CTAAATTCAAACGCTCACGTATTTTGCTGAAAAGAAGTACCCATACATTTTGACAAATTGGTAAATTCAAATGGGAAAGAAATACTGTTAGACTTCGAACAAATTACTAAAATCATAAGCTCAAGAAGCGGGTAAAATTTCGTCATCAAGATATATATATATATATATAATTCCATATTTAACAGTAATTGCACTTACAATTGTTCCAATGCTGTTAGGCTCCCAAGCTCCGGCGGAAGTGACCCATTAAGATTGGTTGCAGACAAGTCCCTGGAGATAAAACCCCACAATAAAGAAATAAGTTCCTAGATAAAAAAAAAATCCTAAGTAAGAAATAATTCCTCTTTTCTGTGTTTTGCTGTTGTTTTCATGGAAACCAGCTGTTTCTGTATGATATAAAGTGATGTAAGCATTCACAGATTAAATGAAGTTGTTCAACTTCAACGAACTGAACTGATAGCCTGCTGTATCTTCCTAGTTCCTACTTTCACAGAGACATAGCATATATGCATTCCATACAATAGGGAAATCACTAGTAGTATTTAGGCAGGAAAATGTGAAGCAACAAATCAGTCTGGCGATTTTTTCCAGCTCCTATTTAGTGCTCCACTTGAGTAATAAGTATGCGTGCTTACAGAGAGAGGGGGACAGATCTTACAATGAAATCAAACTTCGAAGATTTCCAAGCTCCTTTGGAACAGGGCCCGATAAGTTATTTGTTCCAAGGAACCTGAATCCATGAATGTTATTGAAAATCAGTAATTTAAATTGCCTGCAGGTGAAATCTCTTTTCCTAAGATTAGTTAATATTTTCAAGTAGTATGACCTATATGAAAGATGCCGATCAATAAATTCTACCTAGCTAACGCAAAAAGAAAGAAAGAAAATTTCTGCAGAATTTCATTATCTTGATTAATTTTAAAGAACAAAAAGGGCAGGATCTCACAGGTACTGCATCCGTGTGAGGTTACCGATGAAGGAAGGTATTGGTCCTGTTAAATAGTTTTGTGCCAAGTTCCTGCCATGAAAATTCCACCGATCGCTCTGTCAAGGCTTCACTTTATATAAACAGAATAAGTAAACATGCATGGACTGAACGAAATGCACATCGTAATATGTTCAGTTCAACTTGTAAAAACAACAGAATGTGTTTCAGAAATTATGTTGTTTTTTTTTTAATCTGGGGTTGGGAACTAGTAAGCTCTTCAGATATATGTAACAGCAGGCAAATTATATATATCAGAAACTCAGAATAATTTAATCCGGGAAGAAAGAAAACACCCGCAAGCTATTTATATCAGAAAATCATAATATAGTCTAGGAATTAGAGAAACCATCTATTTATCAAAAACGCTACTATAACGCATCATGTTACTAGAAACTAGAACCCAAATAGCTGGGATGACAAACCACCATCTCAACCATTCTAACTAAAAAGGGAATTACACAGCCATATCCACTATTCTAGCTAAGAACCATTGACTGCTTCTGAAATTGTGTTACTGGTCAAAGATTTTAGAAACCAAAGCCGTGATATAATTACTTTGCACTCGTTTTAACGCCCCTTGAAAAAAAATGACAATTCCCTGCATCCATTAGATGGAATAGTATTCAATTTCACTGAAAATCAGATAGAGTCTTACAGATACCAAATTTGAGTCAGGTTAGCCAGTTCTGGCGGAATTTGTCCCGTTATGTCCATTGAATAGACTTTCCTGCCAGCAAGAAGGCGGGTACTGGGTTAGGATATTTGAGCTTTGCAATTTTGGTCTGAAAAGAGGCCGTTCGGCCCACATTGAAAATCAATAAAGGTCAGTGCATTGAATCTAATTTAAGCAGGAAAAAACTGGAAGATTTAAGAGAAGTTTTTACATTTGTGTAATATGGCAAGTGTTTCCGTTGTTGAAGGTGCAATTACACTTGAAGGCGGGATTCATGGTGGACTGCCGAAGATCCGTACTATCAATGGCTCGTCCAGTGCAGGGATCAGTAAGGTTCCATGCATCAGAATCCTCTATGTTCCACTTCTGAGCAAGTGAATTTAATGCAATAACTGTCACCCGGAAAAGTGAATTGATGAACAAAAAAGATATTGATAAAAAATTGATTAACAAAACAATATATTGTTAAAAACAGAAAACATGAGAATGCTTGCAGCCTGGGTTACCTTCAATTGGGTCCGTGACGGCTGCTGGTTGAACTTGCTGAAAGAAAGTGACACAATAAGCAATGCTCAGAAAAAAAGTGCGGAGAAGCCAAATCGGGTATGGGATTTGAAGCTTAGACATGCTGATGGTCCGATTTGGTGTTTGCGCGCGCACTGGCAGCTCTGGACGATAGAGCAGGGCGACACAACTGGGGGATATTTCGAAGTATATCATCTTAGGCTGGTTAGTCGATTTATTCTGGGATCCGATGGATATAAGCGTGGTTAATTTCTCCGAATATTCTGAGAATGTACAAGCCACTTAAGCTCACCGTGGTTGTGGTTGGACTACGGCTATCATTGAATATTAAGGTTGTACGGTAAACTACCTCAAATGTAAAGCGAAGGAGGTTATACGGTAAACCACCTCAAATTAATTAAAGAGTTAATTAATTTTTCCAGCATAACTTTTTTTTTTTCTCGCTAATTTTACGTGACCTTTTTAGAGTATAACTTTTGAAAGATATAGTAGAGCGAATCAATTGAGCGATATTATAACCAACACGGATAGGTGTTGACATATCATTGAATTGTGAGGTTGTACAGTAGGCCACCTCAAATTTAAACTGCAACCGGATAAAATTTAGACGGACAGAATGCACAAAACAACAAGGTAGCAGGGCCAGGGATATAATTTGGAGAAGCAAATTGAAGTGATTTGTCCATAGCCAAAAAATTCCTTAGCGGTCAATATTAAATCTAAGAAAATAAATCAATCAAAGGTAATTTAAAAGGTTTTAGAATATTGCAAGATTTATTGAGACAAAATATTTGAATGGAAGATTCACAACAATTTATAAATCATTTTTAAAGATATATAATAAGAGGACTTGAACATTAGCTATACATCTCAATTTAAGTCATCTTCCACAAACAATCCTTTCAACTTCAATTTTATTGAAATAAGTTAATTGAAATATGACTTTTAGGTTAAGTGGTTAATTATGTTTACTCAAGCTATCTAGGTAGTTTCAAACTAGAGTGGGTTATAGTAAATGAACTACAAAGAACATATCTAATCTCCACCTCATGTATTATTTCTGTTTTTGGTAAAAGTAGTCTGTTTGGGTTATGCTAAGTAATGAGATGATGGGATTTCCAATCTTTAAGTTTATCAATTGAGTCTATCTCCATTCTTCAACATTTATCTCCACTTATTACGAAATTACATTTGTGACAACTCATCACACCATATGAAAACTAAATGTTTAATTCACCTTGGAAAGGGGATCATCAACTACTATTATTATTTTTTCATTCACAAGCATTTACCCTTCTTCATAATCAGACCATATTGAGGTTAATTGCTGGAATTTGAATAAAATGTGAATAAACATCATAAACAATGGTATTCGAAAATTAACGAATACAAATAATAAGAAACCAAAATTCTTATAAAAAAACTTTTGCGCAGTAAAACCTCCACCCTTATTGAATTTATTAATATGCATCCCATTATACTCACAATCATTTTAATATTCTTTTATATAATTTTAATATTTCCTTATATAATATTTTAGACTAACTATTATAATAATTATAATCACTCAACCACTTTCTAACTAACTTATTGATGAATATCAACTAACTTACACTATCACCACCAAAAATTGATATATACAAAGTGGAATGCATATAAAGATTATATAGGAAAAAATGAAATTTTACCGCATGCTTCCATCAAATACCTACCTTGTGGAAAAACTTGGATTCTTTTGTTCACTACTTACATTTTCGAAAGTCCTTTTCTTCTCGACTAGTGGGTTTGGTTCATTGCATTTATTCCTAGAGATTCATATGTGGTTATGAAACATGAACACTCATTCTTTGGTGTGAGGACCGGGAGAAATCGCACCCAAATAATGAGAGGACAAGTCAATATTGTACTCTCTTTTCTCTCGTCTGCTACTTTCCATCACTTGCGCTGTGGAAAAGCTTGGATTCTTTTGTTGACGACTCACCTTTCCAAAAGTCTTGCTTTTCTTCTCCGCCACTTAATTTTGTGGAACGATTGGTTCATTGCATTGTGGCTGTGAAACATGAGCATTTCATTCTTTGAGGTGAAGATGGGAAACCACACCAGAAAAGCTTGGATTCTTTTGTTCACGACTCTTACTTTTCTTCTAGACTAGTCCACCACTTAATTTTGTGAAACAATTGAATGTTCATTGCATTGTGGGTGTGAAACATGAGCACTTCATTCTTTGGCGTGACGGTGGGGAAATCACGATCATGGTGGGGTCTTGTTTACTGCGAGTTTGTGAAAACTCCAAACTCGCAGCTAATCGAGTATTGAATTACAGTGAGAATATAATATAATATTATTATTATTAATATTATTATTACAATTTTAGTAATTAAGAACAATAAAATTACTATAAAATTGAAGAATATTTTTTACCAATTTTTAAATTATTTTAAAAATTAAAGTTGAAATTGTTAATTTTTATCTTTTAGTGCCTCAAAAAATTTTTTCAAAAATGGAATTATTATGCATTCAAAAAATATATTTTAAAACATAAAAAATCTTGAAATTTCTCACATGAAATAAACATATACTAAATTTAACAAAAATTAAAAGTTAAACTCAAATAAAAAATAACATTATATTATAAATTAAAATTGTGAGCAACAACACAAAGTACTACGAAAACAGATTATTGGTGAACACTTAAACCTATAATACAATTGAGAAGACAACTACTGGTTTTACCCCTTATGATTTGGTCTATGGAAAGGAGGCTCTAGAATAAACTAGCGGGGCCAGGGATTTAATTTGAAAATCAAATTGATTTAATTTGTCTATTAAATATAGCCAAAAAAAAATCCTTACTGGTCAATATTAAAGCATCATTGAATTTGAAATGCCTAGCCAACTGAGTACTAAGTTGAATTAATTTTCAAAACAAAAACGTGAACGGGAAGAGGGAGAAAATGTTTTCAGGGAACACAAAATGATAAAATTGTATAATTTCTTAAGTTAATTAATAACATACTAGAAGTGGTTGGATGTTAATATATTGTATTATATTAACTTTTAAATTAAAGAGTTAATTAATATATTGTTATTTTAGTTAATTTTACGTGGTTTTTTTATATTCAAAAGTAAAAGTATTAACTTAACTATGATGATTATACTTCATCACTTTTCGAATTACTTAATTCTAATGTTCTAAAAAAACATTATTACATTTTAAAGCTGATTTAATCATGATTTAAAGTCATTTATTAAAAGTTAACCACTATCACTATTATTTTATTTATTGATATATATAGTGTTTTATTTATTTTAATATTTATTATTAATTTTTAAAATTTGTAATGTATTAATATAAATAAACATGTAATATGTTAATATAAATGAAAAATATAATAAACCTTAAGGGTTAGTTTAATTGGTCTAGTCTCGATTGTTAAGTCCCCGTTTGTTAAGTACTTGGTTGATGGGGAGGTCACAGGGTCAATTTTTCTCGATGCCTTTGGGGTTAGGCTCTATTTGTTAAGTACTTGGTTGATGGGAAGGTCATAGGGTTAATTTTCCTCGATGCCTTTGGGGTTAGGCTCTGCTAGTCTGCCTGTGCTTTAAAAAATTCTCTAAAATTCCCTTCGGGGTTGATTGCCCCAGATTTTCCCTCTGTGGATGTAATGACCACTTTAAAAGATTCCCTAAGATTCTCTTCGGGGTTGATCTCCCCCTAAGATTCCCTTTGGGGTTGATTTTCCTTCTGTGGATGTAATGACGACTTTAAGATATTCCCTAAGATTCTCTTCGGGGTTGATCCGCCCTAAGGTTCCCTTCGGGGTTGATCTGCTCAGATTTTCCGTCTGTGGATGTAACGGCAACCTAGTGACCGTGAACCACCCGTAAAAAAATGAAAAATAGATTAAGTTTTGAAATAAAAAAAAAATTTATAGTGTGTTTAATTATTGAATGTATAACTTATGATGGTAGTTTAAATGGTAATGGAAGTGTTATGAGGTAACATGTAAACTATGTGATTTTATCTTCAACCCTTATGATTGAAGCCAATAAAGGAAAAAAAATACAAATTCTATTTTCATATTTAACTTAGATAAGCACTTATTTTAGAATGAAATATTTATGATGAACATAATGAAAGAAATGACTTATTGTTCAAATCTTTTAAATTTTTTTAATATACTAAAAGTAATATTTGTATTAGAACAAGTTAACCATATTAATCAAAGTTATAATACAAAAGCATAGTAACATAGTTCATCACATTCTTTTGGTAAAAATTAAATGTCCTTCCACAAAAAAAAAACTAAAAAAATATTGTTACCATGCAAATAATTTGAGATAGAAGTAACATGGCATGAAAAAACATGCAATAAGTAAGAAAATCTCTTAAAGACTTGACCTGGAAGGGTACCTTCTATAAGTGCTCTAAAGTATAGATAACAACTTCCAGGTGCACATTTTCAATCAAGGTATTCCAAGGAGTGAGCTTTAACTACAACAACCTCTAGTTTCAATAATAGTAAATATATGTGATGTCCATACCCTCTTCCATAATCATATAAATGTTGTTGAAGGAAGAGTCCGTGATAGAGACAAAGATCAAGGGAGGGGGGTACAAATGAAACTCCTGTGGATATGCAAATGATATCAAAACCCTATTAAGCATGGAAGATGAAGGATCCAATTTGGATTCCAATTCAAGATATTTCCTTTAGTGATTTTGTATGAAGGTATTGACCTTCTCTTCAAATTGTCCAAGTACCAATAATTGGGTGGCAATTTCCACTATACATTAATCCCTCGCGCTATTCTTAATTTGAGCCTTCTTATCCCAATAATATTGCCAATGTGTCCATTTCATGGAGGAATTCATAACAAAGAATTGAACCTTTACCATCTCTTTCTCATAATGTTAACCCCTCATCTCATATCTCCAATTCACACAATACACAACACTCACTGTTACAATGGCAAAGGAACAATGCTTCTACTAAAGAATGAATTCTTAGGACAACGATAGCCAAGATACTAATGGGTTCTAGAGAAAACCAAACCCCCACCTTTTCCTTTCAAATTCAAGTTGCTTGGCTTGATGCTAATGTGATACATTGATTGAGATGGGATTTGAAACTAGATAAGACAAAACCAACAAGAAATAGTCATTCCCTTAACCCAGACATAGGAGGTGGCCTCCTTGCCATTCTCCTCGTTAGCACAAATTTTATGAAAAAGAACCATAGAGAAATGTTGGCTAGGTGAGTCTCAACTCCACGTTTATTCCCATTTGCATGAGGGTACAACTATTAGCACATGAGCCTTATGATTTACTAAAAATTATACTCATGGGATGGCTTTGAATATTTCTCTCCTGTCATTTATGACTATTGATCCTTCACTACTACACACATCAAGGTTTGCTTTGTGGTTGAATCTTTTATTCTAAGTTTCTACAACCTTAAAAAACCCAACTCCTTAAAATCTTAAGCTAAGTCAAGGATTTTTTGAATCAGATCAATGAGAGAAAGATTTTTTCTTTTTCAGTCGTGGGGGTGAGTGGTGTGGGGTAAGGAATGCAAAACTAAGGATCAAATAATAATCAAAGAGTCTCCTACCACAATCGCAATGTTAATCCTAACATCTTTTATCATTATTAAACCTTGATAAACTACAATCATTTTTGCTTTGTTATTGGATGTTGTGCCAAGAGCTCATGTAAACTTTTATTTCTTTTGTCCCTCAAGACCATATATGGCCCCCCAAATCATTGCATCCTTGGGTTTTCTTTTGATGCTCTCTTAAATAAAAGTGTGTTGTTTACTGTATGATATCTAATGTTGAAATTCTTCATCCCCCAATTTTATTTTTTACATACAGGACTTGTTTGGTTTTCTTAATTGGAAATTAAGAAGTGTCGATAACTACATGATGAGAGTTTCTAGCTAGGAATTTTCCTCCACTTCGTAGAAATTTGGATTGAGTTTCTCCATTCCATCAAAGAAAATTGTCTCAATAATAATCCCCTCATTTGGTTTTCCACTCCCTAGGGTGTTTCCTATAAAAATTGAAATGATTCCCAGCTAGCGATATTTTCCAAGAGAGAAGTTTGAGAATAGTAGTCCAAACTCTTATTGCTAGGAATAAAATAAACTCATTGAGAGCAGTCCCATTACTCCAAGGATCTATCGGCTTCCTAAGATTCACAAAGATGGGGCTCTCCTTAGACCGATTGTCAATACCATTGGTGGTCCTACCTACCTTTTAGCTAAATTGCTTGCCTTAAAGCTTTAACCCTTAGTTGGTCGTACAGAGTCCTTCGTCAAAGACTCTGCTTCCTTTGTTGACGAGCTCAAGAACATGAAGCTTGACCTTGGGGATATTCTTGTTAGTTTTGATGTAGTCTCCCTTTACACTTGCATCCCTATAAATGAGGCCATAGAAGTGATTAATTGCCTAACAGATTCCGATACAGCTCGGTTAGTTGAGATCTGTCTCACTTCCACCTTTTTCAGTTTTGAGGGCGAGTTCTTTGAGCAAACCTGTGGTGTTGCCATGGGCTCACCCCTTTCTCCTGTCATTGCTAATATTTTTTATGGAGGATTTTGAATCCAAGGCTCTATCCTCGACCCGTCTCTTACCTAAACTCTGGAAAAGATTTGTTGATGACACTAATATCATTTGGTCGCATGGCCAAGAGGAATTGGATCTCTTCTTCCATCATCTAATAGTCAATCCGAAGCCATTAATTTCACCATGGAATAGGAAGTTGATAGTTGCATCCCTTTCCTTGATGTTCTTATTTCTAAGAATATTGACGGTTCCCTCTCCCACTAGGTGTTTCGGAAGAAAACACATACAGAGCAATATTTTCATGCCAGTTCCCATAATTTCCCAGCTCAAAAGTTGGGCGTTCTCAACACTCTCACTACTCGTGCCCTAAGGATTTATAATGTTTGAGAAAGAGAAATCACATCTTCTTAATGTCTTTGTTGAGAATGGTTATGGCAAATACCTGGGTCAAAAGGCTTTTCTCAAAGCTTCTAATAAGTCGGTTGCTAAAAAAGATCATAAAGATCGAATCCCAGGGGTCCATCTGCCTTATGTTCAAGGGACCACTGATAAGATTGCCAGGATTCTTAGGAAGCATAATGTTCCCTCGACCTTTAGACCCCTTAACATCATTCGTAGATCCCTCAGATCTGTAAAGGACCCTATCGACCCTAAGGACATGAAGGGGGTCTATATTATTCCTTGTTCCTCTGGGAGCCCCTATATTGGTGAGACTAGGCGCTCCATTAATCAAAGAATTAGTGACCATGCATATGATATTAAACATAGGAGAACCAAGTTTTCTGCCTTAGCAAAACATGCGGAGAAGACCAAACTTCATGTCTGTATTGAGGAGGCCAATGTTATTACTAGAGTTTCACAATTTCATCATCGAAAATTTAGGGAAGCCATTGAGATTGAAAGGAGACCAAGCAATCTCAATAGAGAGGAAGGTTGGAAGATCAATAGTTGCTGGGTCCCGTGATCCGAATGGAAAATGGCATCAACCCATGGTACTCATCCACCCATATTATTCATCAACCCATGGAATTTACCCATGGTATTGTAAATGGCATCCGCCCATGGTATTGTGACATCCACCCATGGTATTCACTCACCCATGGAATTGGCCCGTGGTATTGTGACATCCACCCATGGTATTCATTCACCCATGGAATTGACCCATGGTATTGCAACTAAAAAGTACTATAAGTAACAAGTCACATTTTGTAAAAGGACAGATTGTCCACCACAATGTAGTCTTTATAGTTATTATCGGTTTTAATAAAAGATTTCTTTGTGGTTTTGTTTATTAGGCATTCTCCTCTTTTTCTTCTAGCAATTCAAGTTTTCAGATCTTGGGGGTCTCTCCTCCCAAGATCCATTTCAATCTTTTAGATCTTGGGGGCCTCCTCCCAAGATTTGGATCAATGGTATCAGAGCACGTTATGATTCCATGGGAATGAGGGTTTGATGCATATTTCAGTTTCAAATTTTGCAGCAATATTCAACCAACTTCAGGCATATGCTACAACCTCCACAAAGCACTTTCTTGGGTCAAGCAGGAAGAATTTTTCTTTTCTCATTTTTTACATGAACGTTTTTTGGGCGGCGACTTTGCAGATCGGATCTAAAACATTTTGTACAAAATTTACAAAAATAAATACTATATCTGGATTCCTCTCGAAAAATCACCCAATTTCAAAAAAAAAATGGGTCAAATCGGAGTTCGGATGTGGGAGATATCGCTGATTTAAAATTAGCTATTTTATCAGAATTTTTGTGACGACAAAACTGTTGCAGTGCGAATCTGAGATCTCAGAGTGTCCAGATAAGGATTTCCAACTCATGGGAAGATGAAAAATGATCCTTCTGCTTCCAAAAACAGGTTATAATAAATATTCTGAGTTATATTGACTGAGTTATGCCCATTTTAATTCTGGAGCAGCATTCAGAGTGGGTTCCCATTGGAGACGTGCCCTCCCACCCCACTTTAGTAGGCGTCTGCTTCACATTCATCAGTTTCAACATAGCAACATTCGGCTTGGGTTATTTGGAGATGTGCCCTCCCACCCTAGGCTATGTAGGCACCTGCTACTTCATCAACAACCAACATCACGGTTATGGGTCAACCGCATAAAATCCTTGTCATCG
>APFE031634067.1:52684-82334 GCA_000404065.3 Pinus taeda
GATAAGCTACCATCGCCCTAGCTGGTTTATTTCTATTTCCGGTTGTAAGCATATTCCAGTATTTTCCATTAATGAAATGAAGTATTATTTCCGCTGCATCTTTGTGTATATGGTTATCTCTGTATTTTATTGCGTTCCTGTTTAAATCTGGATCATCCCGGCCCTCGCCTCATAGTTGTTTCCTCCCTTTCAGCCCCTCCCTCTTTTTATAGCTTGTTCTTAGGTTTTTCCCCTTCTTATCCTTTAATTCCTTTTTGGATTTCTTCCGTGATTTCTTATAATCCTTTTCAATCCTTTCCTATAGGGTTAGGTTATATAATATAAGATATTTAATGAGCTTATTTATGTTCTAAATTCTCGACTTTTCTAATATGTTTATTTTAGTTATTATTATAACAATTCAATAAATCCTTACTAGTACTAATTTTCCCAGGCAATAGTAAGACTAGTTCCCATAGAGTCTACTATATATTGATACCCTATTCATATCATATACTACTTTTAATATAGGTTAGATATTAGTAGAGAATTTCCCCTTTTCATGACTAATTTAAAGAGATCTAGTATACATAATATAACGATAATTATAATTATTTTAATCCTTTCATTTTATAATATTATCCGTAGATCTACTAATTTTACATTAATTGAACATAATTTAATAGATGTTAAATATTAAAATTCCCGCCTTTTTTCATGAATAATTCTGAAGGGATCTAGTATATATCATATAACAATAACTATGATCATTTTAATCCTTAATTAAGACTAATACTATAATATTATTATAATAATATTATAATATTAATTATTAGTTATTATTATACCATTTTTATTACTAACTACTAACTATTATTTCTAGCTATTTTAATATATTATAGCAATTTTAATTTAAATATTAGTCTCTTAAATAGCATATGTTAAATATCAAAATAATATTTTAGCATTATAATATCATATAATTAAAATTGATTAGTCATATTGAGCCGTTCTTGGTCAATTTTAACCGTTTATCTAGTCTAATCTTATATAGTCATTTTTTAGCCAAACCTAGCCATTGGATGATCTGCTATCCCTATTTAATACGTAGCCTTGATCTGGTTCTTCAACTTGTCTCGATGATGAGCCACACTCGTTGGTTCGAAACGTGTCGACAAATGTTCTATCATGTGATTTCCGCCAAAGAATTTCTCATAAATTAATTTTTAAATTAAAAAGTTAATTAAATATGTTGTTATTTTAGCTAATTTTACCTGGGCCTTTTTATATTTAAAAGTAATAGTATAATTTAATACTGTAATTGATATTTATCACTTTTATTAGTGAAGTATAATAGTTCTTAAAAAAATATTATTATATTATGTATTCATTTTTACTTTTGATTGTATATTAGTTTGTCTTTCACTAAAAGTTTATGTTGCTTATCTATAGTTTAATATTAGGAATTCAATTTTTGTTAGTTTTTATTATTATTTAAATTTATTTATTTGTAAGGTGATTGGTTGAGGTCTCAAGATTTGATCCCAAAATTTGATGGTGAGACTTGATTTACATGGCCACTATCTTGAGCTACCCCAAGTGGACAAATCTTATTTTTATTATTTGTTTCTTTTTTCTATTATTTCCATTTCCATGACTTATAATTTTTTCTTCATATTTTCAATTTAAGATGATTTATTATTATATTAAAAACATATTTTAATAAATTTAATTATAAAAAAGTTATATATATTAATTAAAAATAAAAACACACATTAGTGTTTTAATTTTGTTGATGAAATCTCTCTCTTTATTGTTTTTTAGTTTAATTAAGCTATATTTAGCCATTGTTACATTTTAAAGTTGACATAGTCATTCTAATAATTATTTAATAAAAGTTATCATATTATTATTATTATTAGTTTTTAAAACATGGCATATATTAATATAAATAAAACATAGATTTTGTTTTGAAATAAAAATAAAATTTATAATGTGTTTAATTAATTAATGTATAATTTATGATGGCAGAGTAAATGGTAATGGAAACGTGTATGATGTAAACCATTTGATTCTATCTTTAATCCCTATGATTGAAGCCAACATAGGAAAAAAATACAAATTTGATTTTCATATTTAACTTAAATAAGCACTTATTTTTAGAATACAATATTTATGACGGACATAATGAAAGAAATGACTTATTGTTCAATTTTTTTTAAAGTAATATTTGTATTAGAACAAGTTAACTATCACTAGGGAAATTTTGAGGTCTAAAATGGGTCTTTTAAGGAAATTATAAAATAGTAGTGGAAATAATAAAATAAGATTAGATTACATCATCAAATTTTAGAAGGAAAAAAGAAAAAACTATTTTTTCAACTTATCTCCTTATGAGTTTACTCAAAGTTGAGCAGCAACACTCGTTGGACGTTGAATTTGATTCCTCATCCAAGGAGTACTCATGTTGCATACTTTTGATAGACCTTGCTACACGAAAAATGAGAAATACATGAAAAATGTGATTGTAATCACGTTTTTTCATGTATTTCTCATTTTCCATGTAGTAAGGTTCATGGCAAGTATGCAACATCAGTACTCATTGGATGAGGAATTGAATTTTTGATCCAACGAGTACTTTCACTCGAAATTTGAGTAAACCCTAAGGAGATAATTTAAAATACAAATTGAAAAAATATTTTTATTATTCTATTATTTTTTATTACTTTCACTTTTTAACTACAAAAATGGTGAATCATCCCCCATGGTTGACATCATCATCTTGAATCCTGTTTGTTCTTATAAAGTTTATTTTGGTTGTACATTTTTCTTAAGAGGCTCATTTTAGACCTCAAAATCCCCCTAATGATTAATCAAAGTTATGATACAAAAGCATAGTAACATAGTTCATCACATTCTTTCGGTAAAAATTAAGTGTCCTTCCACAAAAAAGTGTCATTCCACAAAAAAAATAAAAGTTATTGTTACCATACAAATAATTTGATATATAAGTAACATGGCATGACAAAACATGGAATAAGTAAGAAAATCATTTAAAGAGTTGACCCTAGAAGGGTGTCTTCTATCAAGTCCTATGAAGTATAGATAACAACTTCCACATGCACATTTTCAATCAGTGTATTCCAAAGAGTGAACTTAAGCTAAAACAACCTCAATTTCAATAATAATATATATGTGATGTTCATGCCCTCTTCCGTAATCATATAAATGTTGTTGAAGGAAGAGTCCTCAATAGATACAAAGATCAAGGGAGGGGGGTACAAAAGAAACTCCTGTGGGATATGAAAATGATATAAAAACCCTATTAATCATGGAAGATAAAGGGTTCAATTTGGATTCCAATTCAGGAGATTTCCTTTGGAGATTTTGTATGAATGTATTGACCTTCCCTTCAAATTGTCAAGTACCAATAATTGGGTGGAAATTTCCACTATACATTAATCCTTCATGTCATTCTTAATTTGAGCCTTCTTATCCCAATAATATTGCCAATGTGTCTATTTCATGGAGGAATTCACAACAAAGAATTAAACCTTTACATCTCTTTCTCACAATGTTAACCCCACATCTCATGTCTCCAATTCACACAACACTCACTTTTACAATGGCAATGGAACATTGCTTCTACTAAGTAATGAATTCTTAGGACAACGATAGCCAAGATACTAATGGATTCTAGAGAAAACCAAACCCCCACCTTTTCTTTTCAAATTCAAGTTGTTGTGCTTGATGCTAATGTGACACATTGATTGAGATGGGAATTGAAACTAGATAAGACAAACCCAACAAGAAATAGTCATTCCTTTAATCCAGACATAGGAGGTGACCTCCTTGTCATCGCCTCACTAGCACAAATGTTAATGTAAAACAACCATAGAAAAATGGTGGCTAAGTGAGTCTCAACTCCACATTTGTTCCCATTTGCATGAAATTACACCTATTAGCACATGAGCCTTATGATTTACTAAAAATTATGTTCATGGGATGGATTTGAATGTTTCTCTCCTGTCATTATGACTATTGATCCTTCACTCCTGCACACATCAAGGTTCGCTTCACAGTTGAATCTTTTATTCCAAGTTTATACAACCTTAAAAACCCAACTCCTTAAAATCTTAAGCTAATTCAAGGAGTTTTTTAATGAGATCAATGAGAAAAAGCTTTTTTCTTTTTCAATGGTGGGGGTGAGTGGGGTGGGGTGAGGAATGCAAAACTAGGGATAAAGTAAATCAAAGAGTCCCCCACCACAATAGAAATGTTAATCCTATCATCTTTTAGCATTATTAAACCTTGATAGACTACAATCATTTTTTCTTTGTTATTGGATGTTGTGCGTATTGAATAATCTAGGGCATCTAGGTTATAGTGAGATTCTTCTGACAACAATAACTATTTGTGAAGCACTTTTACTTTTCGTATTAGCACAATATTCTCTTATTGTTATTAGTGTGTGCTTTCTTACTTCATCAAATAGTTACTAAAACAAAAGAGACAAGAACATAATATGTTAGCCCTCAGTGAGGGTAAAACTTCTCTCACCTAGAGAGGAAAACCCTTCTACAAAATTCTCTTATTGAAGCTTCAATCGATAAATTCCAAACCTTAGACCCTTGATAAGTAGATCCTTCAAGCACAAGACATAGTCTCTGTTTCTTTTCCCTTCAATTGATGTCTTCTTCTAGGTTGCACCTTGATCTCTTCCTTTACACTTCTTCTGGCAATTGCAGAAACCCTAGGTCTCCTTAGAGACCTCTCCTTTGGTGTCCTTCTTTCCTTCTCTACCTCGCTTGGAAATTTTCCTTCTCCTTGATACTTAGGCTAGAGAATGAGGCCTTTCTCAAGATATCTCCTTGAGGTCATAGGATGATCCTCTTAACCCTTAATAGTGCTCTGATTTCTTTGCATGTGTGGCTGATCTAGGGCCTAAAATAAACCCTTTCACTTGCTCCTTTCCTTCGCTAGGTGTGGGATCTCCTTCACTTGAGATGGAGGCCTATTTGGAGCCTCGTTTCCACCCAAATAGAAACTTCTTGTAGAGCTGCAATTCCTGATTTGTTACAGCAGTATAATGTCCTCTCTTACCTTTGTATGTGTGATAGAAAAAAGCCCTAAAATAGTCCCAAAAACTCAGATTTATTTCTTCTCTTTTTTGCTGCCTTAGAAGCACTTTAATGCTCCTTTTCATACCTATTTTTCGTCCTCTCTTCTTTGCTAATTTCAGAGATGAGTAGAGATCCTTTTGTGAAGTTGAACTGCCCTATATATAGGATTGTATCCTTCCTTTTAGGTCGACTTGATCAATTGGTGAGGTCGACTGGACATTTATGCATAAAAACTCATTTCTTGAGCCGACTTTGAAGAGGAGAATTGTCTTTTCTTTGGAGGATCATTCTAAACATATTTATTTGACTATAATACATATTTTTACATGGTGTTACATGCCCACATGGGTCTTCAATAACTACATTGACTCTTTGACTTTCCTAGAAGCACTTAAAAATGTGCTTGACCTAACAAATAGACAAGAAATCCATTCTTGATCATTACAAAAATAATAATTCTGTTCTTTTACAAGTAAAAAGATCAAAAGTACATTTATGAAGACCGCACCTAGTTACACTTTCTTCAACACTCCCTCTTAACTAGTGGGTTCTTCATAAATCATTACCAGGTATTTGGACATTTTCAATCTGAAGAAATTCACATAAGAGAAATCATGTTGGCACTCCATCTATTATAGCATCATAGTACCCAACATTGTTTCCACAACAAGGCCTTGACTGACAACTCTATCTCTCAATAGATTAGAGCACAATGTTGGCAAGACCAATGATTATAGACACCTTCATCATTGTCTCTCAAGGTACATACCCACCCTAGTGTTCACTGAGTGTGACCTTCTAGGAATATTCTTATCTTGGGTTCTCAGCCCTCAAATAATATCCATCCTCTTTCCTACTCTTATCTTGGATGCCCTACACATCCTCAAAGAGCATTGGATGCCAGATGATTACCCAATCCTCCATTCCTTCTTCCCAAGTGAAGACAAGAATGTTGTGTCTATCTCCCCCGCTCAACTAGGGAAGATATTCCCATTCCAATGAAGAAATGGACCCAAGCTCCCTTTGAACAGGGACTTGCCTAAGCTCCCCCTTAGTTAGGGACTTATCAGAGCTCCCTCTCAAATAGGGACTCTCATTTTCATCAGAAACTGCTTTTTTGTGGGTCCTTCAACTGCTTTATCACTTTCTTTCCAATCATCAATCTCTTTCCTTATTGGTTTTTCATGTTATTTCTTTCTTCATAGAAAGTGGCCTTCTTGATACATATCTGGAACCTTCATCATATAGCTACTTCTTTCTCATCATGTTTTTCTCTAGAATTTCCATCCACCACATGAATGTTGGTTGTACTTGCATTTACAACCCTTGTTCCAGTAGCCCTGCATGAACCTATCTAAATATTATTCAAGAAATAAAAGCATAACATTAAATCAAATAGTACCTTACGAGATGGTTTTCCATCATGACATATTATTGTTGGCTTGAGCCATTAGCATCCTGGGTGTTTCACATCTCCAAGGCCTTTCCAAGTGTCAAGGGTCCTTTGATATTTTCTTTCCTATGTCAGAATTCCTGTGCCTTCTTCCAAGAGATGCCCTCAACAAATTTGTTGGATGTTGATTCCTAGTGTCCATCATGTCCTTTTATCTCTAATCTCTTTATCTCATATTCTTCTCTATAAGTTACCTAGTCAACCACCTCATACTCTATATGAGGTCATTTCTCATGTTGACTCTTATCGGTGTGTGGACCATGCCTTTGTGCATATCTTCAATGAAAATTATCTTCCCTGTCCTTGACCATGCTACCAGAGCAATTCCCCATGCTCATTGATACAAATGATGACATGACTTGGAAAACATAGATGCATACATACCTTATCTTAGTTCTTTCTTTGATCATCTCATCTTCCTTTTACAACTTATTAGATTGATATTAACTCAATCTCCTTTTCTTTTCTACCTCTTTCCTTGCCTTCATATCATCCTTTCTTGAATCCCCATAAGTGGAATTCTTTATTGAGACATATGCTTTTCCTTAAAGTCATGAATCCTCTATTGAATATTTCACTAGAGGATCCTTGTAGTCCTCATCCTACAAATTCTTCTTTCTGTTGATGATAGTGGCCTTCTAAGATGATTCTTCTTGATCATGATCATTCCTTTATACATTGATGAGGTCATTCAATGACTACATCCTTCCTACATGAATATATTTATCTGAGTTATCTCTGCATAATGATCCTATATTCCTGAAGATATCATTTTCATAAATCATGCATTCTATCCTACATCTACATGTTCCTATAATACCCAAAACTTTAAAGAAGACTTATGTGAAGAAGTTGATATTAGCCATAGTAGAGATCTAGAGGGTCCTCTCTCTTCTTCTTTCACTTCTTGGGTAATGTGGGCTTCTTCTTGTTTCTTTTTATTGGTGTCCTTCTTGAACTTAGGAAAATCCATCTCATAGTGTCCATACTCTTGGCAGCTGAAGCATTGGAATTTGGACATATCTCTTTTACCCTTTATCTGTGGACCAAACTTGCCAAATTTTCCTTTTCTCTTGGCCATTGCAGCAAATGCCCGCTCCTTTGATCCCACATCATCTTTGGCTTTGAATCTAGTCTCCTCAATTTTGCATAGAGACCAAAGTTCATTCAATGGGGTAGCTTCCTTCTTGGCATATATACTTGATGCGAAGTTTCCCCATCCCTCAGGTAATGCATTGAGCACCATAGTTGTCATCTCTTTGTTTGACATAACTTCTCCCAGTTCTTGCAGGTGGTCTCTCATCTCATAGACCTTCATGAAGTAGGGAGTTATTCCTTCTTCCTTGTATATCTTCATTTTATATAACTCATTACAAAATGATATCACTTCTCCAGCTATGCTAACTGAGAATAGTTCAACCATCTATCATAGATTTCTTTAGATGTCTCAAGTTTGGAAACATAAGGAATGAGAGGGTCCTTGATGGATTTTATTAGAATCCTTTAAGCTTTTGTTTCATCCTTATTAAAATTTGCTAGGGCTTGAGTTTTTTCCTTAGTAGGAACACTGGCACACCATTCGATGTAGTCCAGAAGTTCATTTTCTTTGAGAAGTAGACCAATCTTGTTTTTCCATCCAAGGAAATTAACAGTACCAACCAATTTGCTGCTTTCCTTACAAAATGAAATTTTAATATTTTCAGTAGAGGACATAAAAATACTTACTTTAAAGTGTTAGTGATGAGGAGATTTTTTTACTTACTTGATGAATGAAGTCTCAACTTCTTGGATCTTTGATTTCTTCAAGATGCTTAATTCAAGGTGCCTTTTGATAGATTTTCTTGCTGATGGGAACTTCTCAATGCGTAGATATAGAGACCTTCAATGATGGGCCTGGGTCTAAGAACCTTCCTTTGAAGATGACGAGTCTTTGATGTAAGCTCTTCTTATATGAACCTTCTTGTAGATGCCTTTAGATGGAAGGCTTTCTTCTTTCTTTGTTCCCAAGATGGTAGTTCTTCTTGATGGATCTAGGAGAGAAGATAGTTATTCTTCTCGCCTTTGATGGATTTGGAACTCTTGCTTGTAGATCTTATACTTCAACCTTTGTGTTCCCTTGATTCTTGATCTTAATGATTCAACCTTATATGTGATCTTGAGATTCCCTTCCTTGATGTGTCACCTTGCTCTGATAACATGTTGAAGAATCTAGGGCATCTGGGTTATAGTGAGATTCTTCTGACAATGATAACTATTTGTGAAACACTTTTACTTTTCTTACTAGCACAATCTTCTCATATTGTTATTAGTGTGTGTTTTATTAATTCATCAAATAGTTACCAAAATAAAAGAGACAAGAACACAATATGTTTCCTCTCAGTGAGGGAAAAACCTCCCTCACCTAGAGGAAAACCCTTCTACAAATTTCTCTTATTGAAGCTTCAATTGACAAATGCCAAACCTTAGACCCTTGACAAGTAGATCCTACAAGCACAAGACACAATCTATCTTTATTTGTCCTTCAATTGATGTCTTACTCTAGGTTTCACCTTGATCTCTTCCTTCACACTTCTTCTGGCAACTCACAAACTTTTTTTTCGGAAACTGCAGAAACCCTAGGTCTCCTTAGAGACCTCTTCTTTGGTGTCCTTCTTTCCTTCTATACCTTGCTTGGAAATTTTCCTTCTCCTGGATACTTAGGCTAGAGAATGAGGCCTTTCTTGAGGTATGTCCTTGAGGCTATAGGATGATCCTCTTAACCCTTAATGTTGCTTTGATTTCTTTGCACATGTGGCTGATTTAGGGCCTAAAATAAACCCTTTCACTTGCTCCTTTCCTTCACTAGGTGTGGGATCGCCTTCACTTGATATGGAGGCCCATTTGGAGCCTCTTTTCCACCCAATCGAAACTTCTTGTAGAGTTGCAATTCCTGACTTGTTGCAACAACAGAATGTCTTCTCTTACCTTCGCAGGTGTGATAGAAAAGAGCCCTAAAACAGTCCCAAAAACTCATATTTCTTTCTTCTCTTTTTCGCTGCCCTAGAAGCACTTTAATGCTCCTTTTCATACCTCTTTTTTGTCATCTCTACTTCGCTGATTTCATAGATGAGTAGTGATCCTTTTGTGAGGTCGAACTTCCCTATATATAGGATTCTGTCCTTCCTTTTAGGCCGACTTGATCAACTAGTGAGTCCGACTTGACATTTGTGCATAAAAACATATTTCTTGAGCTGTCTTGAAGAGGAGACTTATATTTTCTTTGGAGGATCATTCTAAACATATTTCTTTGATTGTAATACATATGTTTACATAGTGTAACATGCTCACATGGGTCTTCAATAATTACATTGAACCTTTGACTTTCCTAGAAGCACTTAAACATGTGCTTGACCTATCGAATGAACAAGAAATCCATTCTTGATAATGAAAAAAATAATAATTCTTTTATTTTACAAGTACAAAGATCAAAATTACATTTATGAAGACCAAAGCTAGTTACACTTTCTTCAACAGTGCCAAGAGTTCATGTAAACTTTGATTTCTTTTGTCCCTTAAGACCATATATGGCCCCCCAAATCATGTCATCCTTGGGTTTTATTTTGATGCTATGTGAAATAAAAGTGTGGTGTTTACTATATGATCTCTAATGTGAAATTCTTGATCCCCTAGTTTTATTTTTTTCCTATAGGACTTGTTTGGTTTTCTTAATTGGAAATTAAGAAGTGTTGGTATCTACATGATGAGAGTTTCTAGCTAGGAATTTTCCTCCACTTCATAGATATTTGGATTGAGTTTCTCCATGGCATCAAAGAAAATTGTCTCAATAATAATCCCCTCATTTTATTTTCCACTCCCTAGGGAATTTCCTATAAAAATTGGAATGATTCCCAGCGAGCGATATTTTCCAAGAGAGAAGTTTGAGCATAGTAGTCCAAACTCTTATTGTTAGGAATAAAATTACAGAGTAATAAAATCAAAATGAATGTGGAAATAAAACATATAATGAAAAAATATAAAGGAGACACCAATATATGTGGTTCACCCAATTTGGGCGACATCCACAAAGAAATAGCCAATCCTTTTATTCCATCCAACATAATGAAGTGATTACAACCTATCAGACATCCGATACATCCTCTTCTTCTCTCGTTTATAATCTCCTATCTCCCAATTATAATGTTATATCAATAATACATAATTAAAATATAATTTACTCATAAAGAAAGGGTTTCTTTCTAGGGGGAAAAAACACAACATAACATCTACCATCAAATGAATGACAAAATGATGAATGGTCTAGATTGAATATAAAATTACAATATTTATGTAATGTCCCATTTTCCAAGCATTAAGAAAGGAAAACATCTTAGTAGCCTAGGCTACAAATTAAAATTAATTACGGGATATGAAGGAAATAATTAATTAAAAGTGACTAAGAAAAGAGAATATTAAGAAGTCACTTTATATAATAAAAGTACAATGACCCATGGTATTCAGATGATTCATGGTATTGACCATTGTATTATAAGCCATCATAATTAAAAATAGAAGCATGAGCTCATAAGGGATATGATTGAATGATTTGGTGAATTGATTTTGTGGTTGTTTGAGAATTATGTGAGGGTTTGTAACCCTTAGTGTGGATCATCTTCAAGGGTGAGACCATCCTCCCTAGGGATCTAACTCTTCACTTGTTTCGGTGGTGAAACACCCACCATAGCTAGTTAATAGGAAGAACCACTTTATGTTCTTGATTGTTGTTTAGTAAGGAAAGACGTGATTTTGGAGTAACTATTAGAATCTTGTTGAAGCAGTGTACATTGTAGACAAGGGAATCCATATATTAAAGTATTATGAAGAATACTGAGTTATTCCAACTTATCTATTTGTCAGGTTTCCAAATAAATTTGATGTAATTTCCTTCTCAATATTAAATAAATAAAATAGATGGGGTTTACATCTATATTGTCCACAAGCTATGTGAATTTATTGTTAAATTTTCTCGACAAAATATGGAGTATATCTTATAAAGAAATATCATCAAAAAAATTATGGAAATTATAATTAAATAAATAGAGGGATATT
This sequence comes from Pinus taeda, assembly GCA_000404065.3. Taxonomy (NCBI): domain Eukaryota; kingdom Viridiplantae; phylum Streptophyta; class Pinopsida; order Pinales; family Pinaceae; genus Pinus; species Pinus taeda. The sequence goes on from APFE031634067.1 coordinate 64,325, forward strand.
GCATTAGTATCAAAGCATTAAACTGAGCAGTGTATTTCCTTGTAAATGTTTCTCTATGAGTATGTCTTGTTGTAGCTAGTTGTTGTGATGCAACCATATTCATAACTAATATCTAGAAGGACTTGTTGATTTATTTCTCATATGGATGTCAATGTATCTACTATAATAAATAGCATACAAGGGTTTTTTCTATTACCAGGTGGGCATTACTGCTTTGTCTTTGCATTGCATTCAAAAAAATTAGCATGTTAATTTTATCTTTGAGAAGAATAATATGCTTGCCATATGTTTGAAAATTTTTCCCTAAGGACACTTTAAGGCCCATTTAGCATACTTATCATTAATTGGATGATCTAGGTGGATGATGATTATTGCAGCTAATAAATATTTTTCTACCAATGTTTGTTTACAACACATGGGTGTGGTAAAACCATGGATGATATTTGTAATATGCAAGATAATAAACAAAATAAACTAATTTCACAATGATTTAGTTTTTACCGTCGTAATTTATGATATTCACCCATAGATTTTGTAAATCATGGTATTTACCCATGGTATCATAATTTTTTATATTCACCCATAGATTTTTTTAAACCATGGTATACGTAACAGGAGGCATGACTCTCAGTGAAAAGAAACCTACAACAAGTATAAATATGGGACTTCACCAAGGAATGAACTATGTTTTTTTTTTCTCATAATGTAGTCTCATGGTATATTATCAATTCAATAAAGATATTTATGTTCTTTTTATTATTTTTCTACAATATATCGCTTATACGTTGTGATATATTCCTTTGTCCTTCGTGAAGTTTCATTATTATACAACTTGGATCACACCAACATTAATGCATCAGATATAATGAGAACTTTAGTTAAGTGTGCTTCAGAAAGAGTAATATCAGGATGAGTGACCTGCTGGAAAATTTTAGTTTTTTATTCTTTTGTCACTCTGTAAGTCTGATTCCTTTGACAATCTAGATCAATGGTATTCGAATGATTTTCTCTTGTTTATTTTTATGCGTAATTGCCCAATGAGGTCAGGGTAAAAAGAGTTGGGACTTGAACTACTGCAACCTTTGCACGACCATTCTCGCCTACCCCACAACCTCACATGGCGAATGAAAATAAAAATGAAAAAGTAGGAGATCTTGTCAAATTGTTGCTCGAGAAAGCACTTACACAAAAGAGGAGTGAGATGATGGATTTTTCATTGAGATCCTCCAACGACTCCCAACAATGGTTGAAAACCATTTGATAAGCAGAAATTTTGGAAGCTCGACACCCTTAAAGGTAGAAGTTAACTTTGATATCCCCCTATTCAAAGGAAGAATAGATGCAAAATATTTAGAGAAATGGTTTAATCTACTAGAGGGCTATAACAAAGTCGAGAAATTTTCCAACCATTAGAAAATCACCTTATCACTCCTAAAAGCTCTTCCCCATGTCAAATATTGGTGGGAAGGTTACTGGGAGAGAATCAATGAAGACAAATTTGAGGTATACAAGTAGTTCCCAAGAGGAATTATACCCTATAGGATACTACGAAGACCAATGCATGAGATGAACCACACTACAACAATAAAGGGACCAATCAATGCTAGAGTTCACAAATATCTTTCATACCTTGTGTACCAAGCTGGGTATCAAATACTCTTAAGTGATATTTAGTGCTAAAGTATCTGATCCAAAATGGATTCAGCATCACCTCTAGATCAAAATTCTTCAAATACAGGTGAAAGTGGAGTAAGGTTGAAGAGCTCATTGAAATGAAGCCAATGGTGCAAACCGCATGTAAATCCAAGTTCGGATAAAGAAATTAGAGCTAATCAAAGGTTCAGGCCAAAAGTCAATGCCTACGTCAACAAGACAGGTGGAAACCTAGGAAAGAGTCACAGGTTCTTGATGATGTAAGCATAGAAGATAATGTGGCAGTCATTGGTTGGTTCAAACCACAGGTGATGGGGATCAACGAACAAGTGCAGAGATCGTTCGATCAAAGGAGATCGACGCATATTACGTTAAAATGTGCAAGCATGTTATCTTGGAAAACAAACGTGATAAAATTATGAAAAAGGAGCTAAAACTCTTTGAGTTCCGACAGAGGGGCGGTAAATGGTTTATCGCATGCCCACAAGGCAGGAAGCAGTTTTATATTGGGAGCACGCGATTCCACTCAGTGGGAGACAAGTAGCATCCCTAAAACCACTTTATTGAGTTCCTTCGAAGAATTAGCAGACGTGCTAGTTGAAGCGCGAGAGCGCGCAACAGCTGTCAGATCCCTCTGGACATATCAACAGTGCAGATTGTCTGGACTAGTTCATGAGCGGGATGCGATAGTCGTCAGATTGTTTGTTCTCAAGATTAGCACCGGGAAAAGGATGGATAGTCGGGGTCCACCCCGCGCACGCCGATCCTTTCGTTTATAGTTTGTTTCTAATATAAACATATTGTTCCACATTTATTACAGTTTGTGACTATACATGGTGTATAAATACCATAATACAGAAAAGTCGACAAAGGAAGTATTCAGGAGTGTGTGTTGTGAACCGTTCCAGGGGGTTTGGAGGTTAGAGTGAACAAGTACGGTCGAGTTTATACTTGTTTTGACTCAAAGATTCGAGCTAAACACATCGGTGAGATCCATTTTCATGTTTGAGACTCTGGTTTTGATCTCATACATGTAACAATCATTGAAGACATAATAAAGAGATCAACACTGAAAGCTAGGACCACGAGTTGTAGCCAGGAAGTCTGGTGAACTCCTCTATCAATTTTGGTTGTGTTGATGTGTTTTTATTGTGTTTTATATTTTTTATGTGTCTTTTTTATTCGCAATCTTTTCGATCCATTGCACTAAGTAACATAGGCAACTTCACACATAGTCTGTAATACCTTTATCAATTTCAGATCAGTATCATGGTTGTATACATAGATACATCTAGACAAAAATGGATTTCCTGGACATCTCTTCACTTGCACAACATACCAATATGTTGTAAAAAAAAAAAATTAAACAAAAGAAGCAAGACTCTCGATCTATGAATCCTTCATAGCAGAAGCAGGGAAAAGGACAAGTCTAGGGTGGAATGCCCTAAGACAACACACCTCAACCACAAACAAAGAATGGTTATGGAAATACAAAGGAAAAACTAGGAAGTGTTCTAGGATATACAAAAGTCCCTCGCATAACGCTGATGAATGTCACTTGAAACAATCATTGTTGTCAGAGCTTAAAGATAAATAAGCAAGCTATGGCTCAAATTTTGATTCAAAAAGGATAAAAGAAAGTTGATCAATGATGTAAAACAAAATGTTATAATCCTAACTAAAAATATCCAATCAAAACAATCATAGGAGCTTGAGGAGGGGGGAGCGCCTTTTCCATTCATAGATGTGGGTGAAAAGGACCTCGCTACAGTTCATTGTTTATAGTGGGAGACATAAGAACTTGTTAGCAATCGAGGTCATCGAGAAATTGAAGCTTACAATAGTGTCACACCCCAAACCATACACCATTGGTTGGTAGATACATAAACAAGACATATGTGTCGGCTAGAAGTGTCGCTTGTCCTACAACATCAAGCCCTTCATAGACGAGATACTATATGATGTTTGCCCCACTTGAAGTTTGTGATGTTATTTTAGGAAAACCTTATACGTGAAAACAAAATGTTGTTTATGAATCTTGACCCCATAGTATTGTTGTTACTCTAGGGGATCAACTCTATAAGATACCAAAGGTAGTTCTAATTATTGTTATTTCATTGATCTCAACAAAAGAGTGCAAGAATGTAGTCTCTCATACTTCCAAGTTTTTCCTCTCCATGGTTTGGTCAGAAGGTGAACAATAGGTCACTATAACCACCACAACTTCAGTACAAGCTCTCTCTACATAACACAAGTAGGTGGAGAAGCTTGTAGATGGATATAGAGATATATTCACCTCACCTACAAAGGAACCCGTACACTTCCAAGTCACACATCCACTTACACAATATGAAAGTCTTCCATATGTTCAACATGGTTATGAAAAATCTTTACAACTAGATTAGATATTTTCAAACATGTTTAGGGTTCCACTTAGCAATCACCATGGATGTTAATTTTCAGAATGCATCTTCACCAAAAAATTCCTTCCATGCTCATTTTGAAACATATTGACCAACCAAAATTTTTGAACAATTCTAACTTTTCCAACAACAGGTTCATGATTCCCTATAAAAGGCTAATGCCAAGCACAAATAATGACATGACCAACATCATGTTTTGTGTAAGTTTCGGGATACAACTAATAGGATTATGGACACCAAGGTGAAGGGTACTCACCAAGAGAAGATACAGGTCTATCAAGTGGTTAAACTAGAGTAGCTTCTTCACCGAGGCAAGTGGTTCACCAGGGACCACGTACAACAGAAATTTCCCCATTTGATGAGGGAACTTGGGGAGCATTTCTTCCTAAGGGGGGAGGATTGATTCAGGTGGATGACGATTACCGCAATTAATAATTAATTTTCTACCAATTTGTGTTTACAACACATGGATTTCGTAAAACCATGGATGGTATTTGTAATATTCATGATAATAAACAAAATAGATCATAATAGTGAAGTGAGAACCTAATCACACGATGGTTTAGTTTTTACCATCGTAATTTATGATATTCACCCATGGATTTTTTAAACAAGTGTATTTAACCTTGGTATCATAATTTATTATATCCATGGAGTTTGTAAACTATGGTGTTTACCCATTGATCGAAGTGGATCTTTATAAAGTACCAGTGGCATGGTAAAAGGCTCAAAACTCAAAGTGGTAGATTCTGGCTAAACTTAGCATCAAATTGAAGTGCTTGTCATCCCGATTCCAATGGTGTGAACAACACTCAAATCCAAGTTCATATGAAGAAGTTAGATAAACTCAAAGTTCAAAGTTTGACTTGTCGAGGAGGCAGGAGGAGATGACGTGGCAAACACTCTCAGCGAATGGGGAAGCACCAAGTGGCAGGCTACCATTGGTCCCACATATCGCATATCATAGGAGGAAGAGGCTGCAACTTAAAGAAAATTTCCCCAAGAGAGTATGGTTGCGATGCGATCAAATCACAATCACCCATCGCAAAAAGATAGTGTTTCTAAATCGGCCCTCGACCGGATCTCGGTCGTGATTGCGATATCACATATCGCAGATCGGAAGGGATCCAATGTTTAAAAATCGGCCTCAGCAGAGTCCAGTTGCGATGCGATATATATCAAAATCATAGTTCGCAGAAGGGGAGCAGTAGCATGGAGTGCCAACCTCTGTTCCATGCAGATTGGAATTTGAGATGGGGCCTAAACCTGACATTTTCTACATCGTGTTTAATAATCTCAGAGGATCTGTGGTTCTCGTAGAATGCTTGATGTGTGGGTTGGTCTGTCTGTCGATTCGAAACGCCGATGGGTTATCAGCACTGATAAATCCACCAAGTTAAGGTGATTGCACAATCAAATCAGTTAAGGGAGTTATGCCATGTTTGTGAGGGTTGTTTCCCCGTACTATTCAGGGGCCCAAGAACCTCTATTGGGAAACGTTGCCTGCTTAACTTGGTCTATCGTTTGGAACTGTCTTAGTATTGAGGGATTTTCCACCATGCTTATATAAAGGACCATTTGTGTTGGAAGAAGGTAGAGGGAATAAGTGGAATAGTTTAGAAGCATTGCAATAGCAGACCTGGGCCCTGGCAGCAGGCCAAGACCTCTCCTTGAGCAGTAGGAAGGTTTCGAGAAGTTGCAAAAGACCTGATTATACAAATTGGGTGTTTGGATAGGCGTTTTTACATGATTTTTCGGCAAGAGTTCAGTGGTACTGGCTGTTTCTGAAGTTGGGCTCTCCATTCTTCATCCATCTTCCAGCTTGGAGGTATAAGGATTGTAAAGAATGTTTCTTGTACTTTTATCTCTTTTATGCCACTTAATGAATGAAGGCCTCCCCACTATTGAACAGGGCTCGAGGACGTAGTCCATATTGGATGAAATCTGTAATCAAATCATTGTGCCATGGTTTCATGTTCTTCTGGTTATTTCCACATTGTTTATGTGCTTTTAAGTTCCATGGTTAATTAGCTCTGTTATATGTAATTCTGATGCATTTGTAAGTAAAAGATCTTGGATCAAATTTGGTATCAGAGTAGGTCTTTATTGATGTGAATTGCATGAGTATATGCTAACTCAGAACAAGCTGTGAAAAGGAAAAGGAATGCTTAAGTCCTTTGATCTTGAAGCAGGATGTGCACAACAAAGAAGAAACATGGAAAATGAAGAGGCTCGTTGGGAAGAGGAACAAAATTTCTGAAAGGTATTCTACAATATGGCAGAGAAAGTGGAAAAACTATTTTAAGACTACGAGAAGGCCCTCTTGCATGAGAAGAAAGATTCAAATCGTGGATCGCCACATCATGGAGATGGTGAAGAAGATCCCCCTCCCTCGCTGTCTTCAAATGATAGTTCTTATCACTCCAATTGCGATTCTAGACATACCTCTAAGAAACCTTTCCTTAAATTAGATGTAAAGTTTGACTTGCCTATGTATGCTAGAGTGTGTAATTAAGAAAATATCAACAATTGGATTAGTCAGATTGAGGTCTATTGCTAGATCCAACAGATCGAAGAAGATGAGGCAAAGATCTAGTTGGAATCCCTTCGACTGAGTGGCACTGCTCTCGTTTGGTAGGATAGAAGATTGCAAGGTAGCAAAAAAATGGGTAACCTTCTTTCCTCATGGTCAAACTTTGTTTCTGCATTGAAGAATCAATTTTACCCTCTGGGATATAAAAAAAAAAATAATTAATGGAATTGCAACACCTAAGGCAAATCAAGGGTCAAAATGTGAAAAACTTCACCAAAGAATTTAGGAAACAAGCATTGAATTTGAGCATTCCATTAGATTCACCAGAGATTGTAACTAAGTATATCGGTTCCTTACATAGTTACATACGACATTCATTATTATTTTTCGAGCCTGCTACTATCGATGAGGCCAGTGTGAAGGCCATGTATCTCGAGATAAGGGGTATGCATGAACAAAATTACCACCCAAAAAGAGCTGCAACAACCAAGAGAAGAGGAGAAAATCCCTCTTGTACACATTGTGATAAAGAGGGGCATGACGAAGAGAATTTCTAGAAACTACACCCTGAGCTCAGGCTTAGGAGGAATAAAAGAAGGGAGAGGCATAAGACAACTTCCACCTTACAACAGGATCACAAGTTTGAATCAGAGGAAGACGAGAAGGTCACAGTTGCGGGATTTACCCGAGGTAGAACAATTCACTTGGGGTCATATTCCGGTGACGAAAGTAAGATCGTAACTCTTGGGATCGCAACGGATGGACCCGTCGATCTGGGTTCCAATTCGGGCGATGAAACAAAGGTCTCAATAGATATTGTACCAAAGGTGAAAAGGACACCCAATGCGGCATGGATCCAGGAACTTGAGGAGATCAACCAAAGCATTTAAGTAGAGAATACTGAGCTAAGGAGACTCCTACAGGAAGCTGAAAGGGAGAAACAAAGGTTGCTATGCCAGTTGAAAGCCAAGGACGAAGCCTTGGAAAAGTTGTAGCTAATTGCCTTGAGGTAAAAAGTGACTCTTCAACTTCATGTACCTTTCCTGATGATGATTTCACTGTTTTTGAAAAACATACTACAGGTATCAGATCCAAACTGTTGAAGAAAATGGGGTATCAGGGGAAGGGCCTCGAAATTAATGACCAGGGCATCGTAAACCACATCAAAGTGGAGGAATTGCCTCGTCATGCAGGACTCGGGTATGTCAGGAAGGAAGTTGGGGAATGCTCCAAAACAGCCAGTAGCCTACCGATGATAGATGACGAGGGCACCTTACCACATTCTAGTGACAGTGACGGATCCATAAACCCTTATCAGAGGCACATAAGGGGAAAGCGCTCTAAGACGATTTAGAAAGTTTAGAGGAGAAAGAACCGTGGTAGCCATGGAATCGAGGTGGGACATCAAGGAGCCACATACAATATGCTCCGTGCTGAGAAAGTATCGATAAAGGAGACAACGGGTGAAATTGATCAACGAATGAATCCACCATAGTCATGGCGGTCCTCTTTATTAAGTAAAATATGGTTTTTTTAGATATAGTAGCTTGTTAGGGCCACGATTTGCAAATCATGCATTGAAAGTAAATGTAAAAGTGATGATGTGTTTTCCATCACTTCAAAACGCAATTATGATGTTTGTGGCCTTTTCGTATGAGTAGTTGAGGTATTGGTTTTTTATTATGTAATCCTTGACCAAAGAGAGTGTGCTATAGAATCTTGGCAAGTGAGGGTTTGTTTGATTCATGTATGGTTTATATATGATTGCAAAGGATGTACCAACTTTGAGTGCAGGTGATTGAAAGTGTGGATTGGCAAGGACACAACCAATGTGATGGATGTGTTAATGTTTTTACATTCGTGTGGGCTTCAAAAGGAATGCATCCGAGTAAAGCTTGATGGATGAAGAAAAAGGTGAGGGAGCCATTTCCTCACTTGTCAACTGACCGAAAAGGATTTTGGCGGTCCAAAAGCTCTCAGTGGGGAGGATTGATCTAGGTGGATCTTCAAAAAGTACCAGTGGCATGGTAAAAGGCTCAAAACTCAAAGTGAAGATTATGGATAAAATTAGCATCAGATCGAAGTGATCATCATCTTGATTCCAACAGTGTGAACGACACTCAAATATGAGTTCATATGAAAAAGTTAGAGCAAGTCAAAGTTCAAATTTTGACTTGTCCAGGTGGTAGGAGGAGATGACATGGAAAACACTCTTAGCGAATGGGGAAGCGCCAAGTGGCAAGCTTCCATTGGTCCTGCATATCACAGATCGCAGGAGGAAGAGGCCACAACTTAAAGAAAATCGGCCCAAGAGATTTATGGTTGCGATGTGATCAAATCGCAATCGTCCATTGCAAAAAGGCAGTTTTTTGAATCAGCCCTAGTGGAGTCCAGTTGTAATGCGATATATATCGCAATCGCAGTTCGCAGTAGCATGGAGTGCCAACATGATTCCACGCTGATTGTGATTTGTGATGGGGCCCCAGACCCAATATTTTATACATTGCGTTTAATAATCTTGGTGGGTCTGTGGTTCTTGCATAACACTTGATGTGTGGGTTGGTTTGTCTGCTGATTGGAAACGTCGATGGGTTATCAATGCCAATAAAGCCGCTCGGTTAAGGTGATTGCATGATCAAAGTAGTTAAGGGAGTTCCACCATGTTTGTAAAGGTTGTTGCCACATACTATTCAGGAGCCCGAGAACCTCTATTGACAAATGTCGTTTGCTTAACTTGGTTTATCGTTTGGAACTTCCCGGGTATTGAGGGATTTGTCGCCATGTTGATATAGAGGACCATTTGTGTCAGAATAAGGTAGAGGGAATCAACAGAATAGTTCAGAAGCATTGCACGCAACAAACCGTGACCCTGGCAGTAGGGCAGGACCTTGCCTTGAGCATCAAGGAAGTTCTGAGAAGTTCCGGAAGTCCCGATTATCCAAATTGGGTGTTTGGATAGGCGTTTTTGCATGTTTTTTCGCCAGGAGTTCAGTGGTATTGGTTGTTTTTGAAGTTTGGCTCTCTGTTCTTCGTCCATCTTCTAGCTTGGAGGTATAAGGATTGTAAAGAATGTTGCTTGTACTTTTATCTCTTTTTATGCCACTTAATGAATCGAGGCCTCCCCACTATTGAGTAGGGACTAGAGACATAGTCCAAATTGGACGAACTCCGAATCAAATCATTGTGCCATGGTTTCATGTTCTTCCGGTTATTTCCGCATTATTTATGTGTTTTTAAGTTCCATGGTTAATTAGCCCTTTTATATGTAATTCTAATGCATCTGTAATTAAAAGATCTTGGATCACCCATGGTATCTGAAATGTTACAAGAGGCATGATTCTTGGTGGAAATATACCCATAAAAGTATAAATACAGGACTTCACCATGGATTAAACTATTTTTTTTCTCACAATGTAGTCTCATGGTATATTATCAATTCAATTAAGATATTTTCATTCTTTTTATTTATTTTTTACAATATTTCTCTTATGCATTGTGATATATTCCTTTGTCATTCATGAAGTTTCATTTCTTAGAAAACTTGGATCACATCAACATTAATGCATTAGTTCCCAGGAGAACTTTGTAGTTAAGCATGCTTGGGCAAGAGTAATACTTGGATGGGTGACCTGCTGGGAAATTTTAGTTTTTATTCTTTTGTCACTCTTTAAGTCTCATTCCTCCGATGATCCAGGTCATTGGAAATGAACAACTATGGTATTCCAACAATAAGGAACAACTATGGTAGTCTAACAATTAGTGAAATTTACCTAAGGGAATCATTACAGTGGGATCTACAAGCAATTCGGGGATTATAGTGGATTATGGAATGTTATCAAGTAACTAACACTCTTCCTACATTAGTACAACCGTTACAGGTTGGTTTCTTGAAAAAAATGTTGTCATGGAAAAGGAACAAAGGAGATCAATGAAACTTTCTTAAATGGATTCCATGTTACTCTTCAACATAAGTAGTCAAAGGATCTACAGAAAGAAAAGGAAGTGGTAGAATGGTTGTTCATACTGGGGTCAAATCTAAAGTTCATGAAGATAGGGGATGTCCTTTTTAAATTGGAGATGTTAGACACATGTTTGTCCAAAGTAGCTCGATCTGATTAGAGGATACTAAGATGGGAATTGAAGCCATCAATGTTGGCCTTGATCCAACACAGGTTTATGGAACACCCTTGTAAGGAGGTAGCACTTACATTTTCTTCTTTCCTTAGTGAGTCATAAGGATAACTACTCACGTTCCCCCCCTACAATTATGACATTCTAAGAAGGGTGTTACATGTGATTTTGGAAAGCATCCAAGGATTGCATGATACTGAGGACCTTACCTTTGGTAAGAAAGTCAAGCTCTTAGAGTGGTGGTTAGAACCGTATTGTGTGCCATTATGCTTGATTTATAATGCAATGACTTGATTTTTCAAATATTTCATTGTTTTCTTCACCAACATCAGACAATATCATCTGGGCATTGTTAAAAACAACATGCAAAATATTTTTTCGTTGATTTTAGGTGCAAATGATGCTGTTTCCAAGCAGCTGTGATCAAAGGTGTTGGCTATTTGGAGGAAGGAGAATTTTTTTTTATCTGTTTCTCATGAAATCTCATAAAAATTGTTTAAGCATAACATGAATAGGTTCAAAAATAAATTGACTAAAAATTAGATAAATTCAATGGGATTGCAGGTCACATGATAGTCTAACAAGGGTAAGAATCCAATAAGAAGGAATATTTCCATCAAGTTAGGGGATGTGGAAAATTGGTAGCTTTGGTAGGTTTAGTAAGAGAAAGAATATATTGTAGCCAAACAAAGTTCAAGATAATGAAGAAATTGTGGCTATGGAGTGTCAAAAAATTACCCAACCTCAAGAAGACAACATGTCGGCTGATGAGGAATTGGTAGAAGAAGAAAGAGCTAATGAAGCACATTCCTCGTCATCTACAAATACCATAAAAAATGTGGATGATAGAAACATCGACACTCAAGATCAGATGGATGAGCAGAATATGTATGAAGAATATGTAGAGTTGCGAGGGATTGAGAAGAGATATAGTTTGGAACAAATGGATCATGAATCACCTCTTCCAGAGAAGTCATCAGAGGATCAAATGATAGTATTGGGTGAGATGGTAGAGCATTCACATTAAGGATGATCCATCAATGAAATGGAAGTAGATATGAAGACATTTGTAGTGGTTACAAGGCTTCTAAATGATAGTCACCATAAGCACATTCAAGGAAATATTAATAGTCTTATAAAGGCCTCTTATCAATGAAGCAGAAACTCAGGTGGCTAAAGGGAACAATATTAAAGAAGGATAATGAGCTTGACTAGTAGAGGGTCATAGTGTTAGGACAATTATCAAGCTTGTTAGTATTGAGGAGTGGTTAAAATTCATGATAGGGCAACGAAATAAACATGCTCTTAATTTGATTTTAGAAAGATTAGGAGGTGAGATGTACAACATCCCTCTTTAGAAATACATAAGAAAGGCTTGCAACACATTGATTTCACCATTGCAGGGGAGTATATTTATGAGTAATAGGTAACCTTACATTATTTCTTAGGCCACATAAAGAAAAGGCAATGAAACATAAGCATGGGATGGATGGATGGTAAGAGGAAGCAGGAATCCAAGCTTGCAGGTTGTTTGAGCAAGATGGAAAGTATATTGGGATGAAGAATTAGGAGATATAACTTTTGCATATCGACATCCTAGTTATAATCAGAGTAGTGTGTCATAAGCATGGTGGTATGTTTTAGGTATTGTTGATGATCAATGGGATATAAAATCTTTGGAGTGTCATAAATTCTAGAGTTGTTATAGTGGCAGTTGAAAACTACTATGACAGAGGTCCCCAATAGTTATAGTAGAGGAAGATTATGAGTTGGTATCCTATCGAATGGGAAATTTATGGGACATTACGTTTGGCCAAATGTACAACATAGTTGGAATGTTCAGGAATTGGGGATGATAGATTCTCTATTTGGAAGTGGGATCCAAGTGGATTATCCCCTCGTATGGAAATGATCTACCAAGCAAGGGAACACAACTAGATGGTTGGAGGTACCAAGATTAATAGTATCTTATTGATGCAACATGATTTTAGCATAGACTTATTCATATTCATTTGGGATCTAAAAATTGGTTCTGGTATACAAATTTTGGATCCATCTCATTGATGCAATAAGGATTCTTTAGATTCATTTTGGATCCTAGTATTAAGGTTAGAATTTGTTTGGGTCAAGAAATTTTGGGAAGGGAGGATGGTAATGTCCCTTTTTTCGAGCATTGGGAAATGAGAGCATCTCAATAGCCTAGGATGAAAATTAAAATTAATTGTTGGTTATGAGAGAAATAATTAATAAAAGTGACTAAGAAAAGAGAATATTAAAAAGATACTTTATTTAATAAAGGGAAAGTGACCCATGGTATTGACCATGGTATTCCAATAAGCCATTATAATAAAAAAGAGAAGCATGAACTCATGGGGGATATTATTGAATGATATGGTGAATTGATTTTGTGACTCTCTAGGCATTGTGTGAGGGTTTCTAACCGTAAGTGTGGATCATATTTGGGGGTAAGAATATCCTCCCTAGGGATCTAACTATTCACTAGTTTCGGTCATGAAACACCCACCCTAGCTAGTCAAGAGGAAGAACCACTTCAAGTTCTCCAGTGGTGTTTAGCGAGGAAAGGTGAGATTTTAGAGTAACTTTTAGAAGGCTAAAGAATCATACATTACAAAAAAGGAAGTAGAGCCAGAAAAGGATTCTAAAGAAGATCGAGTTATTCCAACTTATCTATTGTTATGTTTCCTAATAAATTTGATGTAGTTTCCTTCTCAATATTAAACAAACAAAGTAGTTGAGGTTTGTAGTTATATTGTCCACAAGCTCTGTGAATTTCTTGTTAAATTTTGAGGTTTGGAGATATATTGTCCACAAGCTCTGTGAATTGCTTGTTAATTTTTCTTAGCACAATCTAGAGTGTATCTTCTGAAGAAATATCATCGAAAAATTCTATAAATTTTAACTAAATAAATAAACAGATATTACAATTTTACAAGGTAATTTTTCCAAAAAAATCTATTTCGGAGCATTGCTCTTGAACCCCTACGAGAGGGTGGGGGCTTCCAAAGGGTGTTTATTGTCCTCCTGGATCCCTTGGTGACAAAAGTATGGGGGGAGCCCCCCTATACCCCTCATCAAGAACTAGATCCAAATATGGCTAAAATAAAGACCTCTAAATCATGAAGATAATCAGGCTCCATAACCAAAAATATCCCACTTGGAGACTAATTACAATAACTCTATTGCTACTACACTTTCTAGACTATGCTTAAATTTTGGACCTGGCTAGTTTCTCATATTCATCATCATGCTTGAATACCAACTCAAACTAAGCATAAACATAGTTTTGCCTTGGTTACTTCCTTCATTAACATGTTTAAATGATTTTGGCTAGTATGTATATTTTCCAACTTCAACTATCCCTCTTCCAAAATTCATTATATGAAATGGTGCCTATGTCGTAAATGTTGAGTCTTAAAATGAAAGTCTAAATTATTTGCAAGATGAATGATGCTCTTGATATCACTATAGATCTTACTATTATTCTACTTCTTTCCCAATTCCTTCATGAACCAATGCAACCAAATCATCTATTTACTAGCCTCTATAGTGGAAACATACTTTAATTTTGTTGTTGAAAGTGCAAAAACCTTTTGCAATTTTGAAATCCAACTTACTATTGTTCCACTTATAGTAAAATATACTTCATTGTGCTCCTCCTAGTTTCTATATCACCTACCATATCTAAGTCAACATATCCTTGTAGAACAATGTTTGGATGTCCAAAGCATAATTCTTGAGTTGTAGTACCTCTCATATACTCGAGAATCCACTTTACTACCTTCCAATGCTCTTTACCTTGATTGTCCATATACTTTCTCACAAATCCCACTGCAAGTGAAATATTTTTCGTTTTCCACACCATTACATACATTAAGATTCCATCTGCTAATGAATATGGAACCTTGGACATGTAATGTATCTCTTCCAGTGCCTTATGACACATCTCCTTAGTAAATTTGAAATGACTAGCCAAATATGTACTAACTAGTTTTGAATTTTTCATTTTAAATCTTTCAAACACCTTTTCTATGTACTCACTCTCATAGAATGTTAATTTATGATTTTTCCTATCTCTTGTTTATATCATACCAAGGATTTTATTTACAACACCCAAATCCTTCATAGAAAATGAATTAGCTAATTTTCTTCTCAGCATATTTATATCGCGTATGTTAGACCATTCAACAAGCATGTCATATACATAAAAGAATAAGGTATAATAACTTCCATTATCCAGTCTCTTACAATAAACAAAGTGGTCATATTGACATCTATAATAACCTAGTTTTGTCATAAACCTACCAAACAACAAATATCACTTCCTTGGAGCTTGCTTTAAACCATATAAGCTCCTCTTTAGTCTACATACTACTTTTTCCTTCCCTTTTACCTCATATCCCTATGGTTGTTGTGTAAAAGTCTCTTCCTCCAATTCCCCATGAAGAAACATTGCATTTACATGTAATTCCTCAAGATGAAAATATTCTACTGCCGCCAAATTTAAAATGGTTCTAATTGAAGTCATTTTGACAATAGGAGAAAACATTTCATCAAAATATATACCCTTCTATGCAACCCCCTTTACAACAAGTTTTGTCTTGTACCTCCTTTTCAACTCCATCTTCTTCCTTCAACCTGTAAACAAATTTATTATACATGATCTTTTACTTGTAGGAAATTGGACCAAGTCCCAAGTTTGGTTACATACCAAAGAGTCCATCTCTTCTTTTATGCCTTGCTCCCATTTCTTTCTAATTTCTGCTTGCATTGTTTCTTCATATCTTTCTGGTTCACCATGATCAATCAATAATACATACTACAATGAAGGAGAGTATTGTTTAAGGTGTCTACTTAAGCTGGTTGATCTTCTAATAACATTTGCAAGAGTTTGAATACTTTTTATTGTTTTTTGTTGTTGAACATTTTATTTTTTTAGCACTTTTGGAATTCCTTTTTCCATGATTTCATGAACCACTGTGTATTATATGTTTCCATTTTCTTGTTTCTTTCTCTATAATTGATCTTTATACATGACCTTCTTGTTGAATACCACATATTTACTTCTAATTATTTTGTGATTTGCATAATCACATAAGTGATAACCAAATTATTAACTTCGTATCCAATAAAAGTACACTTCTTGGAGTTTTCCTCGAGCTTTATTCTATTGTCTCTATCAATATGGAGAAATGCTTCACCACCAAAAGTCTTCAGAAATGAGTATTTTACCTTTTTACCCGTCCATACCTCCTCTGGAATGCAACCATCCAAGGAACTTGAAGGCTATCTATTTAAAGAATGAATATGGGTTACACTTTTGGGCCAAATGTGGCGATGAAATTTCAAGTTTTTCCTCTTTTATCGAATTGAAGCCCTCAAAATTCATATAAGCACTGTGAATTTTGATTTAGACTAAAAATACAAATTGTGGAGAATTATGTTGTTTTCCTAATGATATTTTTTACAAATATATTTAGTGTCGTATAATATGTCAATTTTCCATTACATGAAATGTTTGTTCTTGCATTTTCACACATTTTAAGAGGTATGCGTGTGTTTGTATAGCATAAATTAGTCTAAAATGTGCAATTTAAATATATAATATATATATATATATATATATATAATATAATATATATAATATATAATATATTATATTATATATATATAATATATATATATATATATATATATATATATATATGCAAAAATATATTTTTTTATTATTTTTCGAAGTTGGCAAAGTAATATTTCAATTGCATTTTGTAGACACATGTGTTCACGTAATTTTTTTTCAACTATTTAAATAAATTGAAAAACAAAAAATACCTTTTGAAGAGGACTCATAAACGAAGATAGTGGTATTTTTTGAAAATTTTTCATTGTGTATCTTTTATGATATTGATTTTTTATTCAACCTCTTTAAAATAGTTCAAAAAAAAATTAAGCATTATGTTTAAAAGAAATTAGATGAAAAATATCATATGAATCCGATGAAACCAAATAATATGGTTTCCTTATATTCCAACATTATTCTTGCCACTGATGATAATCCATCTATCCAAACTTAATCCTTGATGGTTGGTTGTTGCATAGTTTTCTTTCCTTTGATTCCATGTCTTGTTGTTGTGACTTCTCCACTTTGTAGTAGTTGTTAGTATTTGATAACATCCTTTTGAATAATGATTTAGTGATGCTCTGTTCCATGAATATTGATCAGTACTCCATCTTCTTCCTCGATAAGATTGATATGGATCTTCCTGTTGTCCTTGATAATTTTGATATTGATATTCTTGTCTTCCTTGAAATATTTCAGGGTAATGAGGATGTTGATATGGTTTCACATTTGATGATTTTCCTTCACTATACATAATTTTTTTTTTGTAGATCTTGTTTTCAAAGATAATAGTATTCCTTATCCTCTTTGGTTGGTCTTCGATTTCTCTAGCCTTGGAGATAATACCATCGTAGTTCGCATGCACATCCTCTAGATGGAGTTCAACTTCTTCAAGCATCTTCTAGATATCTTCTTGAATCTTGGCTTCTATCTCTTTTTTAAGTTGCAATGTGACCTCATCTATCAAATTCTGACATCCTTCTTCAATTATAGTTTGCATTTATGATTTTACCACACCCATGTATAGGGATTCTTCAATATTCTTACAAATTTCCTCTTCAAGTATTTTGGTAGTCTCTTCATCTATTATCCTTGTCTCCTCTTGACTTTGATCATGATTCTTTTCTTCCTTAAATCTATTAACATCATATAGTATTTTTATTTTATGGTTTCTTAATCTATATATTTTTTCATCTTTTTCTTTCTGAATTCTTCCCTTGAGTCATCCTTTTTCTAATTCCCCTTGCTACTCATTCCCTGTTTTAATTATTCAATCTCCATAATGGGTGCTTCATTAAGGTTTTTGTATCTTAGAAAGCTCATCACCTTTAATCTTGATATCTTCTTTAGATTCTTTTAATTCATCTGAAATTTTATACAATACTTGCAGTTTTGTATCCTTTATCCATTTGTTGGAAATTAGTTTTTAAAATGCTTCCCATGTAATGTTCCATGTATATCCATGTCAAAAATCCACCATCACTCATGAGATTCACCAATAAAATAATGACTCTCCAATAAATGATAATTAATAGATTCATTTACTGTCCTTAACCATTCTATGGGATTGATTTCATCTTTATCTTCATCTCCACTAAATTTAGCTATTTCAATTGCTTCTTAATTTGACAT
>APFE031634067.1:87274-98294 GCA_000404065.3 Pinus taeda
GGTTGAAAATATAATTAACTATTCTTATTTTTGAGGTTTTGTTTCTATTAATAAGATAAATTTAAAATATTTTTTTGTAAAGTTTGGTAGGATTTTTTGTTTTCTAGTTATAAAAGATATTTTTACATCACATAGATGAGATAGGTGGCTTCAACTTGCCCAATGGGAAACCAAGTTTGTTGGCCACTTATCCTTGTTATAAGCCATCCAAAAATAATATAGTTTAAGGCGATCTACCCAAGCTATATATACATCTATATCATGATAAGAGTCTAGGTTTCTGTCTTTCATAAGCATACATTAGAAAAGTAAATGTTATCCGCTAAAAACCAAAAAACATTTAGGAACCTAACTATTCCTTTTGATCCTCTGAGGTTGAGTCAACTGGGGTCGGGTCTTCAACTGAGTCTCTTGGTGCATCTGCGAGCTCGATAATACAAGGGATATGCCTTTGAATACGATCTAAGCGAATGTCCTGCTTGCACAACTGGAATTGGATGGTCTGTAGGTCTTTCTTGTAGTTTGGCATGTCCTGGAGGGTCATTGCCATTCCCATTCATAATTGCTCCATTGCCTTCCCCATAAGGCTCTTCATGAGCGAATACAAGTATAGAGTCTGCTTAAATTGTGTGAGTCTTCCCCTATTATTCCCTAGGTCTGGGATTACCTCATGTCAAACCTCCATTTCCTCTTCTGAATCTGCCTCCTCTTTTATCTGTTCCTCCCAATCTTCTAAGATCTTTCGGATCCCTGCATCCGTCCCTACCCTATACGCTATTGTCGCTTCATTGATAAGCCTTTCTACTGGCTTTCTTCCATGTCTATGATCCGAGGTGCTCGGGTCAGCTGCACGAGGCAGCTCCCTTCCCATTTTTCCTTGTCCTCTTCCACATGGTAGTCTAGCCATTTCTCCTGTTGTGTGAACCTGTTCACATACATTTTGGATTAGATCACAGACTGTAAGTTCTAGCCTTTCCACAATGCTCTCGATTCCCCTCTCCTCGCATTTCCTGCCACACTCATCTCTGCCCTGATGCCCCTCTGCCCAAGGTTGCAGTTCCTCTCCTTTGCCAGGATTATCAGCGCCTCTCCGCTGCCAAGCAATAGCCTCTCTGCCTTTTTGGTGTTTGCCTCTCTCTGCTCTACTCCCGAGGGTAGTGTCCTGGTGCCCAATTCGAATGAAACTTACAGCACTAACTGCCCACCCCTCAAACCAGATAACCACTACACTCATTTTCCTCCCCTTCCCTTGCCCCTCTGGCCTATGCGTCTTCCACTCCCAATTACCCTCCTTCGCACTTGCTTATCTACCTGCTGTCCTCCCTCACTGGTAATCTGGATGGCCAACTTAATTGCGGGTGTTTCCTCATGGTCCCGTCCCTGATGGTCTCTCTCTTTGCCATTTACAGGTTCGACCCCAGTCCCCTTCCCTCCCAGCATGCCCAGGTCTCTCTCACCTATTTCACTACGCCTCTCTCTGATATGATCCCTCATTCCCCCTCCATGGAAACACACAAACAACATTGCAATAGACGAGTAGAGCCAAATAACATACCCGTTGCTGCTTCGAAGGTGTCATTGCAAGTCTCTGGGCTGATATTCCTCGTTGTTTCTCCGTCTCTCCTCCGCAACTATGCTCTCCCCATCACCCTTCATTCTTTCATAATCCCCTTCCTTCCTTCGTTGTCCCATCCATCCTCCTGTCCCTTCCTTCCCACCTCCGTCACTACCCTGGCATTGGCTGCCACTTCTCCCTTCCCCTCTGTACATTGTTATGCGGGAGGCCATTGCACCCATCGCCATGAGCGTGTGGGCTGCGGTGGGCTGTACCTGGCCCTTAGTTGTCTTGTCAACCATATCTGTCCTGCGTCCTCGGGCACCCACCCCGATCGGGGGTTAAATTTAAAATATATATTAATTAATTTTTTAATTTTTTAATAAATGGAACTATTTTTAAATAATTAAATAATTTTTCGCAGTTAGATATACAAATTAAGATGCAATTAATTTTAATTTTTTAAAATATTAAAATGAATTTTCTGGTAGTATATATTTTTTATTATAAATTATAAAAAATTTATAATTAGAAATTTAATTTATTTAAAAATTTAATCAATAAAAAATAAATATATTATTAATATATTATAGAATGAATAATATATTTTTATACAAATATTTGAAATGACAAAATTTATCACAAATCACAATA
Source organism: Pinus taeda (assembly GCA_000404065.3). Taxonomy (NCBI): domain Eukaryota; kingdom Viridiplantae; phylum Streptophyta; class Pinopsida; order Pinales; family Pinaceae; genus Pinus; species Pinus taeda. The sequence goes on from APFE031634067.1 coordinate 89,484, forward strand.
AATATTAATATTTTATAAATTTAATCTATAATTCATAACTCTATTAATATATATTTGAGATAAATAAGTCGACTTATTAGAAATCTGTTAAACTATCCATTCAATATAATATATATATATATATATATAAAAAAAAATAATTTAATATTTTATTTTATTATATTATATTTGATGAAATTAATAGTTTTAAATTAATAAATAAAATTTTTATTTAAAAAATATATTAAAATTAAAGATCGTGTTTTAAAACATATCGAAAAATAATACCCAAAAATAATTATATTTGCTTTCTAACAAATAAATCCAAGGGGAAGTCCTTTGATTGTAATTAAGACTCAAAATGTAGTGTGAAAGTAAGGTTTGAAAGGAATTTCGCAACTTGGAAGCATGATAATGATGACCAAGGACTTTTTATGCATATGATTTTCTCTTTATTGAAAACATGTCATATCACATGGAATAAGGCTTTCATCATTTTCTGAAGTACATTGGTCACAATACATTATCTTGTTACTATAATTAACATTAATAATATGAACTTATTAATTGTTACTTCAGTTAACATTAATAATATGAAGTTATCAAATAACTTACTTTTGAATGGTAAAGGTCATATTAATTATTTGAATTTTGTGTGTTTTATTTTAACATGAAATATTTAAGAATTTGATGTTTGAACTTGCAATAATTTGAATTTTTGACATGTTAAGGTTCATTCTACAATCCAGTATGAAGGGGATGTTAAGTTTGTTTGTTTGTCTATCTTTTTCAATCGACACATATTCTAAATAGAATGTAATTGAGCTGAGAGGTTCATTCTACAACCCAGTATGAAGGGGATGTGTAAATTTGTTTGTCTATCTCTTCAATTGACACATATTCTAAATAGAAAAATAATTTCTTCTATAATAAAAATAAATGAATATGTTATAAGGTAATTAGAAGTAAAAATATGTTTAAACCTTATACTTTTCAAAAATATTTCAATAGGAGTTTTAAATAAACTATTTAAGCTCTATGTTAACTAATTTATAAAGATAAAATGTCTCTTCGTACATGTTATGTAAAATATTTTAATGTCAATTGTGTATATATTATATATCATTTAAAAAACATTATGTATATATCCTTCGAAAAATATTTTTTTATGGTTAAAATGTTTATTTGGTCCTTTATATACTCTATATAGCATTCAAAAATACAATTTAAACAATGAACAATTAGACATTGTATTTAACACTTTAAAGAAGCTTGCATGTGAAGAAATTTGATCCCTCTTGGCTCATGTTAAATATGTACTTAAGACGGATCTATGGTAGTGATGATATTAATATCAATTCAAATTTATATGATAATGTAATGTTAATATAAGAATGTGAACTTATCAAATAATTTGATTTTTTAATGTGTTATGAGAAGGCACCACCGTTTTTTTTCACATAAAAAAACAACTGAATAATATAATGTAACTAAAAAATTTATTTGATTTTTTTATTACTTTTTTATTTAATTTTAAAATTTTTAAGGGCTTTATAAAATTTAACCAAAATTCTTTGAGATTTTATTTTATATGTTTGAATGTATATTCTTTGAGGTTTTGTATAAAGTCTCGCATCCCAAATAAGTTAATCATTTAAAGACAAGGTCAAGAAAAATCCACAACCACCAATAAACCTCATACCCTTATATCTATTCCTTAAATGGTGCATATTGGTTATAGCTTAGTGGTGAATATTGTGAGTTTGAGTATTTCTTGGAAAGTATTGGATATGGACATCCTAAGTTTTGATTCCTAAATGAAACATCTCAAAATCATAACTCTATGCAATATTTTTACATCATTAGTGGTTTACTAGTGCCAATTACATGATGGCATATCTGTCAGGCCTCGAGTTGACGAGCTTCTACATTTGGTTAAATGCGACTTGGAGGTGGAATTTTGGATGTGCGATGAGAGCGTGCGACGAGTGGGCAGGCTGGGCGACCCGAGTTGGGCGTTCGGGTGGGCGCATGCCCAAGCAAGGCGTATATGGGCCAACAGTGGAGTGTGCGGAACCAAAGTATGGAGATAGGGCAAGATGGTGACTAGGCCGACCCGAGTGGAAGCGATACACATGCGACGGGGCAATGATATATAATTATACAAGTTGGGCCGACATACATATATAGGCAGGTCGACGCGTACATGGAGGATGGGTCGACCATGAAAGGTCGCGACCCTTGGTGTTTCCAAATGGTAGCACACATATATATTGGAGCGAATGATGGTCATTCCAACCATCAATGAGAAAAGAGGGTGAGCAGGTTAAAGCTACATGAAGAAGTGCGAGGGTGCAGGACCAAATTTAGTGAGGCAGAAGTTTGGGGTTTCTTAGGACTGGGTTAAAACACGTTACAGGAAGCCGCACTGCACAACCGTGTTGTAGGTGAGTAGACTATTGCAACGTATTACAACAGTCAGGTCGAACATCGAGTTGGTGTCGGAGTTGTTTGGGAGCGGATAGGCTGTGACCCGACGCCGTTAAGGAGGACCTGTGGGAAAACAATGCCCACACTGTCAAGTAGTAGCGTTCGGGTGAACGACGGGCTCAAGGCACCGAAAGTTATAACAGGTAGGCCGAGAACCATTCAAGCCTGAACGAAGGTGCAAAAAAACGTTGAGAGGTGTGTGGTGCGGGCAAGTTGCGGCAAGGTACGCTGAAGGTGCGGGTGAACCAAAAACGATGAATGATGGGTACAATAGTGTTGAGGGAGTTCTGTGATTTGGGTAAGCATGGACAGTGACACGACTTAGAGAATTTGTAGGCACAGTTTTGTAAAATAAAGGTGTGCAGGGGAAGGCTTGTTGGCAGCACCAAATTGTATAATTTTATGTACAATTGAATTACATAATTTATTTATATATTAATATCGGGCAGACTCTAACTTCTAGTAATTACCCCTCCCACTTATGATGATGTGTTGATTATTTCCGTTGTGCATTTATATTGATGAATGGTTAATTGAACAATGTATTTCTGTTGCGATAATAACACTTGAAGTAATAATTGGTTAAGTGTTTGGTTAGGCAAATCCCATACACTTAAGTATGGTGAAAAGAAAACGTATGGCGGTGTCATACCCGCCTATGTGTGGTTGAAAGACTACCATCGGGATAGAGGTGTGACAGTTGGTATTAGAGGCTGATTTAGGGCGAGTCAAGGTTGATTGAAGATTTGAAGCAGAGATACATCTGCCACTTCGTCATAGTTGGTATCAAAGCCCACTTTCCGCAGGGCTTTGATTGAAGTTGAATAATTTTGAAAGGGACAAGTTGCAGGGTCAAAGTTGAATGAATTAATGGATGGCCTTGACAAGATCACAAGAAAAATTGATGGAAGACAACGTAGAAGAACCTCAGGTAACAAGTGAATCTAGTAGGGATGACGTAACAATTTTTATGGACAGTTTATTGGACCAAATGGAGGAATTTTATTCGAAGATGAGTTCGTTGGAAGCCGAGAATTCCAAACTTCGAGATAAGTTCACGACATTGGAAGAGGCATATGATAACATCAAGGGCCGATATGATTATACAGAATGATAATTTATACAAGCAGAGAAAGAAGTCAAGGACATTGGGGTTACAATGGGTGAAATCTTGAAGTTGTAGAAAGCTCTTGACGATGCTTAGAATGAAATAACTGTTTTGAAGAAAGCAGTTGGGTAGGGACTGATTAGAGGGACTGCTCATGTGAAAGTCAATGAACCTGATTCTTATGATGGGATGAGGAGTGACAAAGCACTTGGAAATTTCTTATGGGATATGGAGCAATACTTGGAGTGCTTGGGGATTCCTGATGATGAGGCCAAGGCCAAAGTAGCTACTCAATTCCTTACTAAGGATGCTAAGATGTGGTGGAGACGAAATTTGGATCATATTGCCAACTGTGATGCTAATGACATCTCTACTTGGGATGATATGAAGAAGTATTTGTAGACTCATTTTAGCCCACAAGATGAGACTTGGGATGCTAGGAAGAAGATTAAATACATTAAGAAAACGGGGAGTCTATAAGCATATCAATGAGAATTCTCGAGTGCGATCGTGGAACTACCTGAAATGGAGGAGAAAGACAAGGTATTCAACTTCATTATAGGATTGAAACCTTGGGCACATAATGAGGTGAAGAGGCAAAAGATAAAAACTCTAGAAGAAGCATTTGCTGCAGCTGATCGACTGGTAGAACATTATGATAAAGGGACCGAAGAGAGAAAGCTGAAGTCTGATAAACCAAAGGAGAAATATACAAAGGAGGAGCATTCGAGATCAAGTGACAAGTTAGAGACGAAGAAGCCTCTGAAATGTTGGTTGTGCGAAGAGAACCACATGGTGAAGAATTTTCCTTCTAGACCGATGGTGGCTGCAACAGTACAAACCAATGGGAAGAAGAACAAAGAGGAACCAACAGTTGGGTTGATGTAGATTTTGGGAGCTGCAGTGGCCACGAAGGCTTTCCTAAGGCGAGATCATGGGAGGAACAAATTGGAGTATGTTAGCATGAAGGTTGGGAAAGGAACTTTACTCACTATGGTGGACAGTGGTGCAACTCATAAATTCATCACAGAGGACGTTGTGAGGAAAGTTGGATTGAAGTTCTCACCAATCCAAGCTCATCTTAAGGCAATGAACTCTCCACCAGATAAAATTCATTGGTATGGCATACAATGTGCATGTGAACATTGGTAAGTGGTATGGAAATATCAAATTCACGATTGTGCGAATGGATGACTATGAGGCCATATTGGGTATGTAGTTTTTTAAACAACATGAGGCTATGATGGTGCCACATATGAAGAAGTTGTACATTTACGATGGACAAGATGATGAACCTTTGGGGGTACCAATCATGGAAACTACGACAGCTAGATGTAAATTAACAACGATGAATGTGGAGGACATTAAGCGGGACAACAAACTCTATGGGAGGTTTTGTACTACAGAGGAAAATCTCATGGAGCAGCCACAGGTTATTAGAGCATTGTTTGATAGTATCTTGGATTTGACAGGCAAGCTAGAGGTAGTGGAAGGAAATGGGAATGCTAGACCAGAGACTTAGGAGGAGAGTCGGGAAGCATTCATGCAGAGATAGGAGGAGGTAGATCTGGATAGATGGATTGAGTTTTTAGAGAAGGAGGATGGAGAGCCATCATCTTTCCCATCCCTTACCTCTTCTTAGACTGACATGGGGATGAGGCTCATTGTCTCTTGCTCATGGAAGTGAGTCCTCTATATTTTATGAATAGGCACATGGGGCGAGATGGACACGATTGACAACAGGATGTGAAGATAGTCATGATGATGTCAGGAGCATGCGTTCTTGTGGAGGCGATGTTACGGTTGGATTATCTACCCAACTAATCATTATCACAAGGAGATCCAACACATGATTTTCTTACAGAGTTTGACAAGATTGGAGCATGAAGCAGGTCATGAGTGGAGTTATCTGAGTGCCCACATATATGGATATTTCTTAGCGATGGAGGTTGTTGAGATGGTGTTGTGAAGGATGACAACATTTTCAAAGTGGTGGAGGATGTCAGGGCCTCGAGTTGATGAGAAACCAAATTCAGTTAAAGGCGTCTCGAAGGTGGACTTTTGAATGTGCGATGGAAGTGTAAGATGGGCGGGTGCATTGGGCGACCTGAGTTGGGTGTTCGGGTGGGTGCACTCACGAGCAAGACACCATGGGCGAGCAATGGAGTGTGCGGAACCAAAGTATGGAGATCGGGTGAGTGGGTGGCTAAGCCGACCCAAATGGCAGCGATACACATGCGATGGGGTAGTGATATATAATTATACAAGATGTGACGACATACATATATGAGCAGGTTGACGTGTACATGGAGCATTGGCTGACCATGAAAGGTCGCGACCCTTAGTGTTGTCACATGCTAGCATGCATATATATTAAAATGAATGATGGTCATTCCAACCATCAGCGAGAAAAGAGGGCGGGAAAGCCAAAGCTACAGGTGGAAGTGAGAGGGTGCAGGACTGAAGTTAGCGAGGAAAAAGTTTAGGGTTTCTTTGGACTAGGCCGAGACACGTTATAGGAAGCAACACTACCCAACTGTGTTGCAGGTGGGTAGAATGCCACAACGTATTACATCGGTTGGGTCGAACATTGGGTGGGTGTCAGATTTTTTTGGGCGCGGGAAGGCTACGACCCAAGGCCGCTAAAGCGAACTTGTGGGCAAAAAACACCAACGTCTCTGAGTAGCAACATTCGAGTGAACAACGGGCGCAGGGCACTGAAAGTTATAAAAGGCGGGCGAAGAATAGTTAAGGCCCGAACAAATGTGCGAGAGAACGCCAAGAAGTGTGTGGGGTGAGCAGGTTGCGGTAAGGCGTGTCGAAGGTGCGGGTGAACCAAAAATGGTGAACGATGGGTATGATAGTGCCGAGGGAGTTCTATGATTTGGGTAATCGTGCACAGTGGCACGACTTAGATAATTTGCAGGCACAATTTTATAAAATAAAGGTGTGCAGGCTAAGGCTTGTTGGAAACACTGAATTGTATAATTTTATGTACAATTGAATTACTATAACTATATATATATATATTTTTTTCCCCTGGAAAAATCGTAAGATTATTCATTTTGAGTAAAATTACATGTTGTAGATGTTGTAACAAAACTTGTCCCGCTAAGATCAGGAGCTAATAATCAATCCATAGTCTATCTAGGCTTTTCTACCCTTCTTTTTTTCCACTTTCCGCCAGCCTTCATTGTTAGGCGGATCTGTTACAATAATCATTTGTGCTTCATTTGTGGCAGCCATGATGTCCAGAATCTGAGCTTGTTGTTGAGTATGCTCGCTTGCTGCCTCCAATTTCCTGTCCGGGGTTCTCATATTGCTGTTGTGGGTTGCTTACATTTGCATCTATTGCTCCTTCAATCAGATTTTCATTATTCTGCAGGTGGTGCGGATAGCTTTCTTTGCTGATTTCTGGATTATTCCTTCCATCTTCGTCTTCTTGTAGGATGTTGGTGGTTTCTACATTCTTTTCCTCTTCTATATCCTCTGCTCATGTGGCTGTAAATTTCCATCCTTTCGGCTTTGGTGGTTGTCTCCTTTTCCTATCTTTTTTGTTTTGTGGGCATGCACTCTGAAGATGACCAGTTTGTCGACATATGCGGCAGCGGAAGGCAGTGTTTTCATAATCCAGTGGCTGAGCCCATTGCGTCCCATTATGGATTAGGAGAATGTGCTCTGGTAGGCCTTGACTGAGGTCTACCTCCACACAAATCCTGGCGAAAGTGTAGATATCCTTGGATAGGCGCTCATTGTCTACTTTTAGAAATGACCCCAGGGTGTTGCCAATTCCTTCCAATACTTTGTAATGCCAAAAGTGTATAGGTAGGTTAAATAATTTTACCCAGACTGGCATTTTGGAGACCACCATGTTGTTTGGATCGAAATCCAGGAACCAAGATTTCAAGAAAAGGCCAGTGTTTCCCCAAAACCATAGTCCCTCGTTCAAAGCATATTCTTTGTCCTTTATGGTGTCAAATTTGACAATAAAGAATCCTTTTGAACAGAGATGGATATCACAGTTTTCTATCCATATGGAGTAAATCCATTGACGAAGGGCTTCCGGTTTGGGCCAAAATCCATTGAACCTACATATCAATGCTTTAGTTGAATAATCAGCATGTATTTCATTCACCTCTGGTATGGAGATTGTTAATGCAGGGTTCTGTGTTGTTTGCTCAACAATGTAGGCCCCTGGTGTTGTAGCTTGCTGTTCTGGATTCTTTTGTGGTTCCATCTTCCCTTTGACTGCATCTTTGAAGGAAGCAGGTCCTTTTGAACTTGAGCCGGGGCAGCCTCCGCGCAATCTTGTGCTAAGACAGATGGTTGAGTCCTTTCCTATACCGTATTCCATTAGCTTGCACCCCTCCTGTATTACTTTCCCTGCGTAGAGGAGTAGTTGTTTGCATGGTGCGATTCCAGTCTTTTCTTGGATCCTCTGTTTGAGGGTTTTTGTTGCCTCCCATTTCCCTATTTCGATGCATATTTTGTTCCCTCCCATGGATCTGATAAAGAGAGAACTTTTTCTATCTTCAATCAGCGTTTCGGGGTGAGTGTGTTTCCAGATCTGACCTGCATAGGGGTAGATCTGCTCTACAGAGGTCTAGATCGGAAGGCCCATGACCCGATCTGTGCACAATGCTATTGATTGATGAATATGATGCCCAATCTGGGCTCTGCGGCGGTTGTTCGGAGGACCCATGACCCGCTCTGTGCATAATGTTGTTGATCGGTGAATATGATACCCAATCTGGGCTCAGCGACGGTTGTTTGGTCATATGGATGGCACGATCTGCGTGATAGTTCAAATCAGAGTTCTGACCTGTAAAGGGCTTTTTAATTTCTTCATACCTTTTGCTTTGTCGGTGTTCTACCGTTCTGAGATCTCCATTTTGACTCGAGACAGCACCCTCCGATGCAGCTGCTGCCACATATCGGACTTTCAATGGATTGATCCTGTTGGGTTTCGTAGGCAGAGCCGTCCCTGTTGGCCCTATCGGGGGTTTATCAGCAATATTCGTCATCTTTTGTAGCAGATCCGTCTAGATTTCCACTTCAGCCCTTCTTTTATAACTTGACTGCAGCGAAAAACGTGGTACCCTTGCTCTCGACCGTGCAAAGTTGATCAATACCCGTCGCGCTGGTTCACGCTTCTTTCTTTGGGAGACTCCAGAGTTTTGACAGGCACGGGTGAGAGCCATTTCCTTCGCAGGTTCGATCTTGGGTCGCCGCAG